>JARIHR010000013.1:1800000-2026176 GCA_029281495.1 Mycena filopes | reverse complement strand
GAGGATAGAAAGGCCACTACGACGTCGATACTAACCGTCCACATCCCGCAAAGCACTGGATTTCCGGTGCTCGCCAGACCCTCTGGAGCTTCATCGACGGCAGAGGGCGTGATTATTGCATCGAAACGAGTCGCGATAAGATCTATCTTGGGCCGAAGCTGGGCCAGATTATCCAGCGCAGCCAGATGCTCACGATGCGATATCCTCCCTGGCTTTTCGACAAGGGCAACCAACGCTGGATCAAGCTGGTCCTTTGACCGGATATACTCACTCATGAAGGTCGTTGCCGCATCGTGCTGGAACGCCTGCAAGAGACTTTGTGACACTACTGAATTCTCCGGGCAGATCGAGCACCTCGACCAAGGCGCCCCCATCACGGAGGAGTCGCACAGCTGAATCCATGGCGTTCCTCGTCCCCGGTCCAGCCACTGACCACAGGTGGGTCTGGCAGACCGCAAACTTTGCGCCCTCTATCTTGAATGGCGCAGGAGGTTCCTCGTCGTCTTGAAGTCTCGCTGCATCCGCTAGGAGTTCCAAGTCCGCAACCGACCTAGCAAAGAACCCGGCCGTATCGAGATTCAAGGCCGACGCATGAATCCCGTCGTGCGAGATGGACCCCCAGGTGGGCTTGAACCCGAATATCCCGTTGAAAGAGGCTGGGCGCATGATGCTGAATTTGAATGAGAACCCGACGTTGGGGCGTCAAGAACCAAGTGTTTACCTGCCGAGAGTTTGTGTTCCCAACGCAAGTGGGACCTGAAAATCACCGACAGCTGCACCAGACCCGGAAGACGAGCCACCTGGGGTCCTGGCGGGGTTATGAGGATTCATCGTCTTTGTTCCAACGGTGATCGATGCAAACTCTGTCGTGGTTGTTTTCCCTAAGAGAATGGTTAAAGTTCGTGCATAAACTAGGTCTTGAAGCGGACCAAAAATTAGTGCTCCGGCACTTCTCAGCATCGTTATCAGAGCAGCGTCTCGTCCTGGGTCATCTGTCGTGGAATAAATGGGAGAGTTGTGCCGAGTGGGCATTTCCATCGTGTTGAATATATCCTTAACACCTATCGGAACGCCATGCAAGGGGCCGCGCCGCTCCAGCGGTATGGCATCGAGTGTGCGGGCCTGGGAAAGGACATATTCTGGATCAAGATACGCCCATGCCTGAACGTCGATATCCCGGGCAGCAATACGAGAAAGGAGCGCCTGAGCATAATCCTCGACCTTGGCCCCAGAAGAGAGAAACTGGGTCGCTGAGAGACGATACATGGTCAAGGTGGGAGAGAGAAAAGAACCGGTTGTCCATGGTTGGGCGAATAAAGAATATCGCACTGTGGGAACGAATCATGATCCGTATTGGGTTCTGGTTCGCACTGGCCAACTCTGTTACCCTTCGTTCTGCTGCTGCCTGGCCACATCCCTCAGCGAGTCGCTTTGGCCTCTTCGCTGTCCTGGCTCTCTTGGTTGCCTTATTTCTTGTCTACTTATTCCTTCTTCTGTACACTACTGTCATGAGCACGCCCGGGAAAGCAGTCAAGACCGCCTCTTCCAAGTCCAGCTTCCTCGACAAGGCCGTTCGCTATCTCTTGGATTCTGACACGACACCCGACCACTGCAGCGACGAAATATGGCTCCTTGGCGAGTTCCATCCCCGCAAAATTGGCCCCCACTAATTCGCCACATAAACGTTAGGAGTCAGGCACCCCGGTTGGGCAGGCGAGAGCGGCGACGCAGACACACAGGGCCAGGACTTGTCGCACCAGTGGCCCTCGCAATTTTTCGACGATTTCAGGAGCCGCGTCTGGTGTAAAACCACACCTCTTCCAGCCGCTGTGTACTGACTGATCCACCTCTGTTTAGGCACATACCGTAAAGACTTTGAGCCCATCCGAGACGGCGCGCGCGGGTGGAGCTCGGGCGCATTTAACCTTCGCAACCGTACGACGCTGACCAAAACCCTCGCTCTCACCAGACGCTGGATGGGGCTGTATGGTGCGGACAGGCCAGGTATGTGCAACTCCCCATTTGATAAACCATAACATTCTTTAACCGTCCAGTCGCTCTTGGCAAATGCCCTCCTTTCCATCCATGTTGGGCGAGGTGGGTCCCATCTCCTTACCACAATGGACCGTTGACACCAACGAATACATAGACTGGCGACGACCTCCTTCCCCTCCGCCAGCACCTCGCTCCCTTCTTTCTTCCTTCCATCTCCCAATGCATCCCCAAAAAATACTCATCGACGTAAACACTCAGCGCCATCGTCCATCACAACAACCCCCGCGTTCTCCCCCACCACAACATCTAATTCTACCTCTTCCTCATCCCAGGAAGATCACACCCGCTCGCGGACGCGTCAAGCAGCGTATGTGCGCCTCTTGACCTGGTTCTTCGACTCCCCTGCTCCACCCTTCAGCGTACACCGCATGGTGCTCGCTGGAAAGGATGCAGGAACACAAGTTGGGCAGTGGTTCGGTCCTAGCGTGGCAGCAGGTGCTATCAAAACCCTTGTGCAAGCCTTCCCTGCCTGCGGCATGGGGGTCTCCGTTGCTGCGGACGGGGTTTTGTATCAATCGACGGTGTTCGAGGCGTCCCACACATCCCCACCCTCCGAGTCAGACTCGGAAACTGGTGGTTCCCTTTCCTGGGGCGACCGTCCTGTACTTCTCCTGCTCGGTTTAAGACTTGGACTAGACGGCGTTAACCCGATCTACCATGACACCCTAAAGGTCTTTACTGCTCTCGTCCTTGCCTCGCAGGCTGTTGTTGACGTTTCATAGCAACTCTATACTTTCACGCAGTCTGTTGGTATTGCAGGCGGGCGACCTTCCTCTTCGTACTATTCGTCGGAGCGCAAGCAGAGGGACTTTTCTACCTTGACCCCCATCATTCACGGTCATGCAGTGCCTATACGCTCCTCCTCCCAGGCGACGACGGAAAAGGACATGGATGACGCGGCAGAACAATACTACGCGTCAGCATACACTGCGGCGGAGTTGCAGACCTTTCATTGTGATAAAGTGCGGAAGATGCCCCTCCATGGCCTCGACCCGAGCATGCTCGTGGGGTTTTTGTGCCGCAATGCCGAGGAATGGACGGATTTCCGGAAACGTGTTGTAGAGGTACGCTCTCCGTGGTTGATTGGTGTCTTCCACTGACCCTTTCGGAACATAGCTTCCCCGCGCAGTCTTCTCCGTGCAGGAAGAGCCTCCCTCGTGGCCCTCAGTGGACTTGGGTGGAGACGAAGAAGATGACGCCCTGGCGCTGGAAAGTCTTGCGAGTTCGGAAGATCCTCCTCCGGCCTCCCCCGCCCCTGTGGGGATCTGACGATGTCACCTCTGCCCTCACTCCTCTCACACAACTGTCGATTCCAGCGCGAGCTTGCTTGAAGCGCCACAGTCTCCGTGTCTCCCATCGGGATTCCGCCCAAACCCTTGCGCGTGAATAGCGACGACTCAGCGCGATCCAGTGGGAAAAGTGGTCGACTGTCGTTCACCATGGAAGGATTCCGGAACAGGGTTGCGCGCGTTTGGGCGCAGCCGCACGTCACTGCCCCTTACAGACGGTGAAGGGAAATAATGTTTATTACTCGTCCCTTCGTTTGTAAGTTGGCGGTCCAGCCCTTCCATACCCTCCCTGCTGAACCTCATCTAGAGATTCATAGATAAACCCTTGAGCTCGCTAAGCCGTGTCGATATGACGCGGCAGAGCACCTCATCTATTGCTGCTTATATTGGTAGGAGGGCGGATGGCATTGGACTAGACTTTTGAATCATTTTTTTCTTTGCTTATGGCGTTTTCTTTATAGGTTTTTGTCTGAACCTCGTTACCCTCACGCTATTCACTACATACCCCCGTCTCCTACTGTACCTTGTAACTTTTAAGGACTTGTTTGTAAAGTAGATAACCCGTACCCCATATACACGCCTAATTCCGGCTGGTTCGCTGACAGCCCTCAGCGTCTCATTCCTTTAGAGGTTGGCGCTTCAACCTGTTTAGTATTAGTTTTTTCTTGTCCAAGTGGGTAATTTCCTGGCTAGCGAGTTTGAGCGCCCTCCGACCTTCGCTAAAATCGAGCGGTTCAATGATAGCGCGAGTGAAAGAGCGGTCAACCTACAAGGGATCGTTCTATCATGGCCTCAAGCCTCCCTTTAACGGTTGTCCTCCATTCTTCCTGAAGTACACTGTACTTGCAAACGTCAGTGTATCCGACGCCTGGATCCAACCACAGTTGTCGCTGAGTGCCCTCCAGAGTAGCGCCCGCTTTTCCCAACCATCCTCGCATAGCCAAGTTGTCTACCCCAGTGTTGAATTCTGCGCGGTGAGTTTTAGGTCCTCGAAGACATACACCAAGAGCGTGTACAAGGCGTCCGTCGCGAGCCCGCCCCGGAAGTATGCTGGGCTGATAAGAATGCCCACTTCGCAAGAACTGCCGTGTTTGGTCTCAATGTGGAATATCGTCGTGGTGCCGACGAATATGCCAACGGGCGCTCCATCCAGTTCGTTCGTCCCGGTGTCATTACCGGTTTGTATGTGGAAATCGACACGAGTGGTGTCATTTGCTCGGGATAGCCGCAGGGTACGGGCATCGTCCGCCGAAAATCGCTCGGGATAATAGTGGAGATACCGGCGTGTCTCGGGATGCTGCCGCAGTTCAGCGACAAAAGTATCATTGGGTTTAGTGGGCGGAAATAGAGATATGCGCCCCGACTTGGACGCAATTGCAGCATCGAGAATCATGGCAGGACGTAGAAATTGCACAGCCGCATGAACGTGAAACCATGATAAGTAGCAGATACACAAGTACAGGCAGAACATTATATTACTGTGCGTTATCGATACTTTTCAGAAACCTCGCATATACCGATGATTGGATGTGTTGCAGCTTAACGGCTTCGTCCACATGTGTCGGTTGTACCTCGGCCTGCGAAAGAACACAAAAATCAGCTCTGGTGGACAATAAAAGTGAAAAAGACTCGCCAGTGTGAAAGGCCGGTATTTATCAACCATCTTAACTAGCACCCGTATCATGTACGCCAGAGCGGCGTTATGCCGTGGATCTGACCGATCTCTGAGGGCGTCGGGCAGTATGCCGATAAGCTTGGACGCGCCGCGCGTCAACTCATCCATCTCATCTTCCAGCGAGGAGACGACGTCCAACTCCAACTCCTGCCCGAGCTCCTCCTCCAGCTCAGGTAGCCGCGTTACAATGTGAGCAAAGTCGAGGAAAGCCTATAACTTTCCCCCGTCAGCAGCGTAACTGTGGAAAGTAAGGACGGTACGACCTTGCCGCGGACATGCCATCCATCCACCGGTCGCCCATCGAATCGACTGAACAAGCTTGTAAGGAGCGCAAGGTCGTTTCTGATCACGGCATCCGGCGCAAGTTTCAAGACAGCGATATTATGTGCAGGATTGAAAAGGCCGGCTGAGAGATATAGCTCATACGCCTCAAAAACCCTACCACAGTCTAGGGCGTAAATGGCCTATGGAAAGTAAGCAACTTCCAATCTCATCATAAACACGAAAGACTGACCTGAGCCTCCTGCACCCAAGCCATCGGGACTCGAAGGCTCCCAATGATTCCGCGCGTAGACCATTCATCCATGCGCACGGCACACCGGATGAGAAGCTCCTTCACCGCCTTCTCTCGCCTATCTGAAATGAGCACAGACTCGTGGCTGACTGAAGTGAACGCACCCCGCTGAGCCCTCAAGATGAAGAAGAACGAAGACGGCTTCCTGAAGCATACCCTGCTGCTCCAGTTGGAATGCATAACTGCTTGTAAGCATGTCAGCACTTGGACTGTGACCCTCCACCACATTGTCCTCAGCTTCATCCCGCGAAGATGAAGGTGATGCTCGTCGGATTCCGGGATCTCCGCGATCAGCGAAATCCCGTACACGCATACAACGCGAGAGGATTATATACATATGCCATGGCAGTGAGTAGTCCAGCGGGGAAGGTCCGAATGAAAGCGGGAGAAGGACATGCGAGAGCGAACATGATGGCTCGGCGTGCAGCCTTATGAGGGAGAACAACGCGTCGGGCGCGGTAGGTGAAGCGGGAAGCTTCCATCGCCATTTAGATGTTGATGATGTCTCCTGGTACCACGGGATGGGCCTGGCTATTTTCCGCGCAGACGGCTCCTGGACGAGCTGATTGTATGCATCGAAAATCTGGGAGATCGGAGCATCTACGAGCCCCGAAAACCACAGGTGCAGACCGAAGACCCGTTTCCAGTCCAGTCCAGCAACGATATCCACGTCCGCACACTTGTCCTGTCCACCACCCTTGGATCCCTCGACAACAGAATCCACGAGACCAGCGAGGAGTGCATAGACTTTCCGCACGCTCTCATCGACGTGTAGATCTATACGCTCTTCTCGCCAAATCTCCAGCTGATGTTTAAGATCCTCGCGGAATTCGAAATCGCCACCAGCTTGCGATATGAGGGTGGCGAGCTTCAGATAACCGCCGTCCATAGCCACCTCACTGGCGCGGTTGACTTGGTTGCCGGTGAGGTACATGAATGCCAAGGCGCTAGGCCCAGCAGCCGGGGTGGCTCGCATCTCTGTATCCACAGCCGGAGCAACGGCGTCCTCTAGCCAGGCAGACAATGCAGCCTTCCGGCGAAGGGCAGATATACGCGCACGCACGTCGGGCGTGACAGAGTCCCCAAGTCGTAGATTGAGTGAATCAAAGAGGGCGGACCCCAAACGGAACAAGGATGCCTCGAAAGAGTGGTCCGTGGAGGGAAATAGGTTGGCGAAGGATGAAAAATGCAAGTCGGTGGCCGATGGGTTCGCAAACGGGATATCATCGTCGTCGAAGTCGATGGGCGAGTGGGACAATTGATGCTGCAGGAGCTTCACGGAGAGTTCGCTGGATTCGACCAGGGGAGCTTTCGTCTTGTATATTACGGACGAGTTGGCCGAGGTTTTGCTGTGAGAACCTGCGTTCAATGATTTTTGCAGGCCAACATAGGGGGGGTGACTCACATAGAGGTGGACGGAGCACATAAACTGCCCGGATGTACCAGCGTGCCGTCAGGACCCCATCCCACGCGAAAGGACCGACCAAATGCTAAACCAGCATCGACCAGAGCCGATTCGTTGCCGGCCACGGCGGATTCAGAACTCCCGACGCGAGCGTACTTTCGTGACGGTCGATACGGGGCGGGTTCTATGTCGTGAGCAAAGGATGCGCGCTAAAGAAACGACGAGTCAATGAATCATTGAGGTGGTTCGAATATCACGAACAGTACAGTACCTCTTTGGACTCGAAACGCAAGCCATCTCCGTCTGAATCGCGACTGTGTTTGCGACTCAGCGGCTGTGCGACCTGCAGGTACGCGCGCGCAGGCCGTTCTACAGCTCTCATGGCTGCGGCCTCCTCAGGGACGCGAAATAGAGATGTCTGCATTACGTGCATTTTTTGGGCATCCACGCCGATATGTTGAGCCCATGGAATGAGTGTCGGATCGGTACGAGGCCTGGAGACTTCGTGAGCATATTGTATGTCGCCGTTTTCGTCCTCGACGAGGCCATTGCGTGGTCTTTGTCGCGTTACGAGGTCTTCCTCGCGAAGGTCTGAGGACATTGAACTGGACGATTCATCGTCGCTGTCTTCCTCCGGCAGTTCTGGGGCGTGGTCGGGGCTCTTTTCTTCGTCAGATGGAGCTTCGTCGTCGCTGCTACTGCTATCAGACGTGTACGCCCTAAACCGAGCCATGGGTGGGGAGGCCGGCCAAGGTTGATCGAATAAGAGTAAGTTGCGGCGACGCTGCAGCCAATCTCAAACAAATATCCTTTTTGTTCTCTCAAATAGAAGCAAGAAACAAAATCCATTATCGCAAAGCAGAGTACGTGTAATTTAAAGAAGGAAGCGATCAGTAGAAACCAGTCATTTGCGGCATCATGCCGTTCATGTGAGGAGGGCCTTGGCCAACGAAACTGCGTAGATGTTAGTCGATGAAGTTTTTGAACGCGACGAGTGTACATACCCAGTCGGGCCATTCGTGATCATCAAGCCGGGGTTAATGATTGGTGCGTCAGCTTCTGCCTGCTCCTTCTGCACCTCCTTCTTTGATCGCTCCTTGACCTCCTTCTCCAGCTGGGCCAGCTTTTGGAACGGAAATCAGTATTATTGGAGGTTATTTAACAGTTCAGACCTACCTTGGTGACTAAGGAGCGCTGTATTTGGATCTTGAATGGCATGTAAAAGTCATTAAGACCATGCTGCCACGAAAGCTCCTCCACAACGTCCGAGCGCAAAAGGTCGAAGCAGATGTACAGCAGCGCCGAGAAGCACTCCTTGTTCCCGATGTCGACAAAGTAAGACAGCAACTCTTCTGCGACCTCGGTCGGCGCCGACACGGACGCCGTGATCATCGCATCCTTGAAGAGCCGGTCCTGCTTCGAAAGTGCAATGGATTCATCCCATCTGGAGTTTTTCTACAAAGACTTCAGAATGTGGCAAGGCCCTGGGGAGTTTGAATAAGCGAACCTTGTACAGGTGCGCTGCAAGCCGGCGGAACTCAAGAAGGGGAGAGGTTTGTAAGCGTTGTGCCAGGCCGATGTTGTTGAAATTGTCAAAGTTGTCGATCGAGTCTCGCAGCGTCTTGTAGTCTTCTTCCTCTATCAGTAAGTCGTTGTAAGCATCGTTGACATCCTCAAGGTTCAACTGTGTTGAGAAGGGATAAGTACGAGCGTTATATAACCGCGCAATGTGCCCACCTCTTGAACGGCAATAAGGTAGGTCCGGATTAAAGGAAGGTGGTCTTGATGCCTGAACATGCGAACCACACGCCCGTGGTTGATGCGGGGAATCAGGACGGTCAACAGGTCAGTGAGTAAAGTTGGTTGTTCCTCGAGGTAGAAAGAAAGAGCGCGGTAATAGCTGCAAATGGATGAACATTGGATCGAAAGTCAGCTTTAAAAGAAACGCACATCTCGACGTTGGCGGCGCGGACAATCACGTCTTTGAACTGGTTGTGTTCCCAAGCATCCGCGGACCGTTCAATCATTGCAACGGCAGCGTTGTCCTTGATGTTTACATCAGCATCACGATGTTACGAAAAAGGAAATCTTACGAATTCATCGTATTTGATGTAAAGGAAGACAAGCTCTGGCCACAGGTGCGCCTTCTCCGTGGCTTTGATAACCTAGGGAGTGGCCATTAAAGTAACTGACTAGAAGGTGGCGGAAGGCTTGCCTTGGGGATATTGATACGAGAGACATACACCTTCAAGTGCTCCATGACTACCACCAAGTTAATAAACGCGCAGAAGTAAAATGACGGCCAACATACGCTTCGCAGGCTGATATTTGCTCAGCAGGATCGCCATCTCAGTAAAGATGCCCATGTGCGCCCGCTCAAGACCCAGACCGCCTTTCAAAAGGCCAATGACCTCTTCAAAGTGTCCACGGCGTTCATATAGCTGTACAAGTGCGGCCAGCTCCTCGGCGTGGACGATGATATTCAGACCACAGATCTCCGCCTATTGCAATCGATTAGCTTGCGAAAGTTTCTTCACTAATTTCGCTCACCAGTTGGAAGTCCGCCTTTTCTATACAGGCTGCGTGGACCTGTTTCCAAACCCTGATAAACGCTGGTCAATCGCAACGTCACGCTCAAATGATGAACATGACACACTGAGTGTTCCCCGCTTTTCTGGCACTGTCTACGGCAGCCTGGTTTTCGCCCAAGTAGATGAGCGTGGTCGCAAGGCGTGCCCAGTTGGAGATGCTCGCGAACAGGAGTTTTGCGGCTTGGTACAACTCGTCGTTGAAGCACTTCTCTCCTACTTCCAGAATATCCGCAACATTGGTCATTCCCAGGAAGTCCTCCATGTCGTGTAATCGGTCGGTCTTGGCGTACGCATATGCCAACTCCGTGTCGATCTTCGGCTCCCGGAGCGACTTGCGTGCCATTTGCAGGAATCGAACGAGGTCATCCTGTTTGCCCGCACGAGTCGATATCTCGATAACCTCCATAAAGTTGGTGGCGTCCTCCGCCTTGATGTACGAGTCTGCGAGGAGAGGGTTGGACGACGAGTAGGAAAATCAGCGACGGATTTGACTTACCAATGGAATCCTTGATACGGAGGCCATCGAGCTGCGCCTTGGCAAGTCTACTCCACACCTCGGGCTTGTTGACCTTGTTGGCGAAGTCCAACCCACGATCAATGGACACGATGTGTTCGACGAGGACGTTGATGGCAAGCGCATGCTGTTCATACTTCTTGTAGATGGTGAGGGCCTCCTCATACAGGCCATGCTCTGTTGCAATCTTCGCGATTTCATTGGAATCGTAGTTCTGAAGTTTGTTGATGTAGCCGACGACTTTGCCCTTGTCGGCGCGGATGGCCGTCAGCAACAAGAGATTTTGCAGGTTACGGTTGTCACTGAAGGGGGATGGCTCGATAATGATCTTCTCCAGTAGCTCGATGAGTTCAATCGGAAGATCAGCCTGAATGAAGGCTTTGACGGTGATGGACACATCATCCGGGTCTGTGCATTCAGGGAGCGCGGTGGCGACGATCTAACGTTTGGCATTCAGACCACAATCGGGAAATATAGGAGGAATTGTACCTGATCAATGAGCTGTCGACGATGCAGATTATTTCCTGCAAGAACTTGTGCCCAAAGATCGGGTTGACGCCTCTTGACAAGATAACGAGCCTGTTGCTTGAACATGGAGTTCTCGTTAGTGATGGCGATGAGTTCTTCGTCGCAGAATCCCTTCGCATACGCAATGTATGCTAGGTAAGGATCCCGTTTCTCGCAGAATTTCCCAACCACCATGGGATCGTACAACTGCGGTAAATCTTAAGTAAAGAGTGATACGTGAAGGAAAGGCGCGTACGTTGTTGTCCTTCAAGAAGGACTCGGGGTTGTTGTTGCTATCAATATAGATCTTCGCAATAGCGTTGAAGATCGCAGTATCCTGGCTTCCAGCTTGAACCCGCGCCTCGAGCCAAGGTAGAATAAGTTTCAGCCGGTTGCGCTCCTCGACCTCGTGGACAAGCTCGTCAATGGGGAAATTGCCGGTGACGGATGCGAGCAGGCTTTTGATAGTCCCTTCATCGCAGTCGACGTCGAGCAGCCCACCAACAACCTGAGGCGTGCGAACCGAGTTGACCCGCTGGACGTAGACCTCGATGAATTTAGTGAGGCCGTTCTGGTACAAGTAAAGGACCAGGTCATGGACGAAGTCGAAACGGTCGCAGACGATAATAAGGGGAAGCTGATCGGATAGCTTGGCCTCCTTCAGGAAGTTCTTGACCTTCTCGGGGTTGTAGTGGTTGCTTTCGCGGCAAATTCGCTCAACCTCCCGAATTTGACCAGTGCGTGTAGCGGCTTGGATGTACTTGAAGTGAACCTCGGGATCCTCGCTCACGTTCACCACGGAGCCAAGATAGTAGTAGAGACCTGTCGGGCGAGTTCAGGATAATCGATCGCGGAAGAAATGACGCGCACCTTCGAAGCTCTTGAAAGACTCGAACATCTCAATCAGCTTGACTGGCCCAAGGATATCCGAGTATTTGGTCGCAATCTTGATCACGACTTGCAAGTTCTGGCGGATATTGACCTTGAGCATTTCCTGTAAGCAGGCCATGGACTGCTCGGTGGTGAGGTTGCTGAAATAATTCACAAGCCACTGCAGAAGGTGTCAACACCATTTCAAGCGGTCGTGAATAAAATCAAACCTCGGGTTGAAGGGCAGCGGTGTGGACAATCGCCCGCTTGATGTCGGCAAGATCCTCGTAGTGCTCGAGAGCCTATGGGATATTAGTATCGCAATTGAAGAAGAACACTTATAAAGGCGCACCCTCTGCAACAGGCCGGCCTTTTCACACAGGTTGGCGATCCGCGGACGGTCGTAGTGAGTGAACATCTCATTTCCAAGGATCGCATCCGCAACCTGAGGAGCGTTCACGAGGTTCATCTCCAGGAGACGGGTCTGAAGAGGGCCCTGTTCGGGCCGATTTTCCTTCAGGGCATCAAGCAGGAAGGACGTTGCGGGCTGAATCATGTTCTGCGACATGAAAACGTCTACGACCTGAATGAAAACGTAAGCATGGTTAAACAATTGCGCGCAAAACTACATACTCGTTCAACGTCGACCAGTGGGCCCGTTTCGTCATTGACAAGCTGAGCGGCGAACTCCGCTCCCTTCTCAGGATTGGTGCGCATAACGTGCTGCAGCAACGCAAAGTAATCTGGGCTGTATCCGACTTTCTTGGAGTACAACACGATCTTCTCCGTCTGACCAGTCTCTGCGAAACAGGCGATGACCTTGTTGGGAACATTGGCCCTCAAATACACGCTAAGCGCAAGAGTCATGTCGTGAAGCCGAACTATATCACCGAGCTCTTCGCTGCATGTGAGCTGTTTGGGAATACTCGTCAACCTAGAGCCGACTCGGACGACAAAAACGCACCTTGTTCTCCTTGAGCCACTTCTCGAGCAATTGTTTGCGACCCTGTTGCAAGACGGGACGGGCAAGTTCCAAAGATTCGAGGTGGTTGAGTTCACCCTTCTCGAGCAATATACCGAAGTATTGCAAGATGGGGGAGAGGCCACCGGGGGGTGCAGGAGCAGTCTTGAACGCTTCGATCACTTGAACAGTGCGCAAAATCCCCTAAACCAGTATTTGAAGCCGTTGCAGAAAAAGGGCATTGAAATGACATACTCGGGGAGAGTTCGCCGCGATCTTGGCAGCTTCTCCATACTGCCCACTCTGGAAGAGTTGGTTGTACTGTTGAACGTACAAGTCGTCCGCCCCTGGCAAGTTCGCGCGACTGGCTAATTTAAATGCAAGCTCGGTGTTGTTGAGGACGGTCAAAATGTAGGGGATAATCGTCTGTTCGTCGACGTTCACACTGAGAACTTGGCCCTTCTTGTTGACGCCGATGATACCGTTGGTGGCCTCGTGCTCGGCAGTCACAAAGATGGTCTCGCCGGAGATGCGGTTCATGTAGACGCAAGCTCCAGATTCAAGGTCGTAGAGATGGATGAAACCGTACTTCGTGACGAGGTAAATGATGCCATGCTTCTTCGAGACTTGCATTGCGACGGGGAAGTCGTTCGTAGCCTCTGGTGGGAAGTAGACATCAACGGCCTTTTTGACGAAGGGAGGGTCGGGAGCGGTGTGGTCGATTTCAACGACATGAAGCTGTTGGGAAAGTTTAACCTAGAACAGCAGAGAGATTCAATGAACATACCTTGGCCCCAGTGGCCGTCCGAACAGCAAAACTGAACAACTTTGTCGGCTTCTGGTAACCGTCCTGTTTGATCTCCGCAAAAGCGGCAGCATGGCCTTCTATAGGCTGACTGACGCCCCGCTCCCTGCTGTAAAGCTGCATGGCGCCCTTCACTTTGAACGCGGAAGGATTTGTGGTATTTCCCGAAATGCCAACGAGGACCAGCCATTTCTCATCGGGCGTGACGCGGTAGTTGATAATCTGGGCGCCCGCGAGAGTGGGATGGCGGTCGAATATCTTCTGTGGTGGTGAAGTCTGGTCGGAAATTGTCCAGTGGAAAACCGAGGACTCGGTGACCATGCCGATCGTGGTGTCGGACACCCATTTCCAGAAAACGACATCCGCGTCGTTGACATGAGACTTGACCTTTTGTTTGGTGTCAATGTTAAATATTTGCAGAGTTCGTCCGGCTGCGCAGCGCAGGCAAAGGCAACGTCAGCAAAACCGGAGACACGCAGCATGGACGATACCTTTCAGCGCCAGAATCTTCTGGGTCGGGTGCATAATGGCGGATTCGGCGGAAATAGGTCGCCGCAGGACATTGTTGGCTTCAGCCAGGTCGATGATGACGACCTGGTTTTGCTCGTTGACCTTTTCACGAACACAGATAAAGTGGTCGGATTCAAGAGTCAAGGTCTACGTGTCGGACTTGTAAGTGAAACAGAAGAGGTTGGGCGCGTCTGAAAGACGAACCTGAAATGATATTGAAGCGGGCTGAACGCCGACGCTGGTTAATTGAAGATGCTCGCAAAACGCGATAGGCTTGGGGGGTTCCATGGCTGCGAGTGCGGGGTGAGGCGTGGGAGGGGGAGGAAAGGAACTACAGCTAACCTGGGAACAAAGTGGGCGTCGCAGGTCGAAGAAATGAGAAAGCCCGGGATGCGTTGCTGTGCTGTTTGGCTCGGTTGATCGGCGGGTTCGCATTAAATCGAATATTGCGATTCTACTTTCCTCAGCTATCTCGACTCGGCAGAGCAGCCAGTCCCTCACCATTATGCAGAGGAAAATTGGAAGGAAGAAGCGCGGACAGTATTGAGAGTCAGGAGCAGGTGTGGCTAACAGCACGCTGCATACACGCCTCTATACAACGATCGTACTCAGGTATAATACATATGCAAGCCCAATAACAATATCGACGCCGGTGTTGGGAATGGTCCCAGAGCGGGTTCTAGAAGAGCCGATGCAAGTACTTCACTCTGATGCAAGTGCAAGAGCCTGCTCGAGGTCCTCGTCGTCTAGAAGAACACTCGGCGGCGGAGGATTGCCGTACATAACCCTTTGGACGACGATAGCTGATTACAAGTTAATGTACAAGTATTGTGTAGCAAGGGAACAACTTGCCGAAATCAATGGAAAGCTGGAAGACAGCGCAGGCCTTGAATTGGATCGGAGAGCCTTGCCAAAAGAAATACGCAGTCCTGGAAAAGTTCAAGTCGGAGACTTTGCTTCAAAAACTGGGCACATATACTTGAAAGCATCGCCTCCCGCCCATCCAATCAGGGTCGACATTCTGAAGCCGTACAGGGATCGCTGTTTATAGTTGCTGGAGAATAATAAACATCACACGGCACATGGATCAGGACCAACACGTACCTTATTAATTGGGGTATGGGCAACGTGCTTTCAAGTCCCAAGGCTACGAAGCCTAATATCGCCACGTAGACGTCGAACCGACTCAATATCAGGAAAAGGATAGCTTGGAACAGGCTGGACGCGAAAGATTAGGGAATAGCACACCAGAAAAAGTATAGAGACGTGCATTAAACCTGCCAAGAATTCAACGTGTTGGCTGTATGTAGACCACTGCCAGAACGAAAAGGGTCTTGAGGACCCTCCGAGATTTTCTGGACTGATGCGCGGTCGGTAGAGAATGCATATGTATAGGAGGGCCAGCTGGGTAGGGTTGGTAAGATGACTCAGGACGCAAGCCCGTCAGCTACCTGAGCGAGTATCATGAAGATGGATTGGAAGAGTAGTGCAAATTCAAAGTGGTCGCTAGGCAGAATGAGCTTGCTTTTCTAGTGCTTGGAACACGGACGAACCCCAGCCAGAAAAAGCATCTTGTTATGTTAGCAATAAGGCTTCAGCGTCTTGTTAGCGCAACGGGCAGCCCAAATAGCATTTCAGACCGACAGAATTGCACAGACGTCACGAGAAAATCCGGTAGCATCCTTTTTGCGGACAATTGAGTAGGCCTGGTCCGCATAGACCTGATAGAACTGAGTCTCGAGGCACCAACGAGGGATTATCATTAATTACCAGCGGAGGGCCGACGGCCATGCCAATAGAGGCGACGGTAGACAGCCAGGAGGTCATGGAGGGTTGTTCGACGTGAACGTCGTTGAAAGAAGGGCCAGGAGTTGCTTGCCGTGAACGTCGGTTAGGAAGGCGTTGGAAGGCGTTGATACATATCCCACAACAAGCATTCGCAGAAATCACTTATCATAGAAAAAGGCAGAGTTGCCCGGGGGGTAACGGGGTTGTTGAGATTCAGGCTATTGAGATTCAGGCAGCGGGCTTGGAAATCTGTGAGGGCGTTGGGAAATCTTGCAGAATATTTTCTGGGACGCGACGCGTCTGATTTCGGTGATCCGTGATTCGCGGGGTCTTCTCGCATTCCGTTTTGGGCTTGTCCTCCACTCTGGCCACGGCGACTCCAACGTATGCCCCCTAAAAAAAACGCCCAGCGTCATGGCTAACGCACGCCCCATCGACGAGGCTGAGATGAGGCGCGGACTGGCGACTGGAACCGTCAGGGAGATCCCGCCTTCAGCTGGTGTGTTCGTTCGGTCCTAGAACTCTGGCGAATCCCTGACTTGCTCAAGTTGCCCCAATTGTCTGCTATTGTCTCGCGTCTATCCTCATGACTCTCATCAATAAGTTCGTGGTCTCTGGAGCACACTTCTCCATGAACTTCCTGTTGGTGAGGAGGACACAGATTTTTGCGTTTGCTATTCGTGACGCGTCGCCAGCTCTGCATACAGAGCATGGTCTGTATCAGCTGCGTTTCACTCGTCAAAAAAGCGGGGGTCATATCCTTTCGAGCCTTCGACTTGCAAGACGCGAAGGCTTGGTTTCCTATAAGCTTTATGTTGGTCACGGTAATCTATACTGCGTCAAAAAGTCTAGTGCGTAGTCTACTCACCGGATCCGTCTGCTCTTCTGTTGACGACCTGCAGATGTACCTTGATATCAATATTTTCGCCTTGTTCAAGAACTTGACCATAATTCTCATCGTACGCGCAAATTTTATGCCGTGTAATATCGCCCTCACTTTGAGCAGGCATACGGTGAAGTAATCTGGTTCGGGGGCAGAGTAACATCCTTGACGTTCATCTCGTTCATTTTCATGGTAACACCCCTCCACATAGGCCACGGACGCTGCTTACCGCACTTTTAGGTCGTTTCGTCTGTGATTGCCGCGTGGGCGGATGTGACTGGTGCCTTGGGCGATGCAATGCCCACAGATGGTACAACCTCCCTCCAGGCAATGAAAGGCGTCGTCCACAACCTCAATATCGGCTACTTTTGGATGGGGTTGAACTGCCTCACGAGCGCGGCCTATGCAAGTCCTAAGACCCTACCATGGTTCCTTTCCTAAGCTCGATTTAGGTTCTTTCGATGCGGAAGAAAATACAAACGACGGGATTCTCGGACTGGGACTCCATGTTCTACAACAACCTACTGTGAGTTCGGCTGAACATTTGGCGTTCCCCCTTCAATTTCGAAACCTAGATCAATCCCTGTTCTTGCTGTGTTTTCCATCATCGTGGAGGACTGGGGCTCGGAAAACTTAAGTCGTAATTTGTGAGTCCTCGTAAAGTGTACTTGGCTGTTACTGAATGTTTTCTAGCCCTCCAGAAACTCGACACGTCTTGCTCTCAGCCATTGCTTTCTCTGGGGCAGCGGCGGTAGGCATATCATACACCACTGCCTGGTGTGTGCGAACAACGAGTAGTACGACCTATAGGTAAATTCTCAGACCCCTTCACCCTTCTCAACTTAACTGCGTTTCTTCAGCATGGTCGGTGCATTGAATAAGCTACCAGTTGCAGCGTCAGGAATGGTGTTTTTTGGTGATCCTGTCACATCTGGGGCAGTCTCATCCATTGGCGTCGGTTTCTTTGCTGGGTTGGTTTATGCTGTGGCGAAAAACAACCAGAAAAAGGCAGACGTTCGAGCGCAGGGTGAAGCTATAATACCGTTAGTAAATAGAAACTAGAGCTCAAGCTTTTGTGTAATTTATGCAGTGCGCAACTCAAAATGACAGAGCCGGGAAAGTTAATGATTAACGGAGAATTACAATTTTTTTCCCTTATGAACCGAATACGCGACCGACCCCTCGTTGCACGGCTCCGCTGATAAGCTGCCCACCGATACCTCCCAAGCCCATGTTCCATCCCGAGCCGACGACGCTGTTTGCCCACCGTTGTTTGGCGTCTCGGTCACTGAGGGGCGGTCAGCTCCGTTGCCTCGGATTTGACAGAAATGTATCTACTTACGCATATGTGAATCCAACCGCGTTTGTCACGTTGAAGACAAGTGCTAGGATGACAATGGGTATGAACCTATTTGTAGTCGGTAATGGCGCGAGGCAAGGGCGAAGAGCACTGACGTGAGCTTGAACCTCAGCAGAGATACGATGAAAAGGGCAACCCAGAGAACTGGAAAGACGTAGATGGCAATCTGGACTCGGCCAATTAAAAGATGGAGACCAGAAAAGAGTCAACCGACCCAAAACATTCTGGAGAAAATCAACATCGATCCAAGTGCGTCGATGGGGAATAATCAACATACCTCGAGTCGACTGGATTGGCCGGGCGAGAAGGCTGAAACGAGGGGATGAGAGGAGGAAGAAAACGTAGGACCCTACCCACATCTCGACTTTCAAATACCCAGTACGATTCAGCTGAATCGTCATCGACCTGAAGCCAAGCTTAAATATCAACGAAGCGCGTAGGATTTTCTTCATATACTTGATTCCAGAATCTCAGCCCAACAAGCTTGCGACCGGCAACGTTCTTGATAAACCAGAGTCAGAGAAGCAAGAGCTACGGAGAAACACGCTTACTCTGCAATTCCAGAAATCCATGGCCAGCAGAACAACCACAGCAACAGTTGAAAGCACGTAATTGTCTTTTGGAAAACCAAAGGGTCAGCTTCGAATTGCCAGCACCGCTGATGTTTCCACCTGTAAAGAATCCAGACAGTAGGTATACTGTTATGGCACCGGTCCTGAACAGAAAGAGGAAGAGGAGCGCCAACGGATGCGCAGACTGAAAGCGTAAGGACGCGTCATATCATCGGATAGACGACCCACTTGGCGAAATATGCCCGCGATACCGGCCTCTGCATCGCTCTCCGTAGTTGCCATTTGTTCCGTGGCGCGATTTGTGGGGGTAAGAACGACAGGACGAGCATTATTTGAAGCAGGCGCCGAGTTGATATTTCCCTGAACCTCGTCCGGCTCAATTTGGCCGTCGAGGAGGGGTGTGTGGACAGCGCTCATCGCGGTGGAGGGTTGGGTTAAGGTTTAGCGCGATGTGCCGCAGTGCCGCACTGACTTTGGATCCAAACAATCCCTCCCGGCTCTTACCACGCATGTGCCAGCTTAAAATTCACTCCATTTAACGAACGTTTCACTTGTCTGCTTCCCCGACCATGCCAATCTCGGAAAGCAGTCCCCTCCTGAGCCATCCAATGGGGGCCCCGTTCCCGAGCATCTCCGACGCTCTTGCGCGTCTGGGAGACCACATCGACCGCGTCTCCATCGCTGACATCTGCCCCAGAGCTCCGGGGGATGTTTGCCGTCAGACGGCATTTCACCTGGTGGTCCTCTTGGAATTGAGAGCACATAAACTCAAACCCAAGGTCACCTCGGATGTCTGGAATCAATGGGCGGAGACTGCAGTGAATGAGAACGACACGCAGCGATTGGACGAACAGATTAGAAGTGCCTGGATCCTCTTCCTCGATGAATATCGAACTACGGCAGAAATCGAGCAAGTTCTTTGGACCTCATTTGCCCTCAACGACGATGCGGCTCCTCGAGTACGCGGTGAGTCCTGTCCTGAAATCTCCCATCTCACTTTATCTTAATGGGAACGTAGTTGTCGATCTGCTGGCGACGGACTGTCCAAGTCAACTAATCTACCACGACGTCGTTATGCTTAGTATGGCCAACATGTGGAAACATGGGCCCGTTGCTCCCCGAGCCAATGCTCCGCCTCGGTTTGGCTTGCGCTATGATGCGGTTTGCACCCCCCGGTCCGCGCGTGCAGTTTCTGTATTTACACGTGGCTAACGAGTGTATTTGACTAGTGTTCTACACTTCATGGAGCTTGCCGCCTACTTGTCCTATTTCGGGCTCCTCGTCAGCTATGTGATGCATCCCCCGTATGAACCGATGATTTCACGAAGCGCCTTCCATTATGTCGGCGCTAGGGAAATCTTGCTCATGGTCTTCTCATCCTCCATTCTCATCCGGCAGTGGACAATTTTCAATCTCCCATTTGCTACTACTCTTTTGATGTTTTTGATTTCTTTGCCTGCCGTTCCTTTCGCCGGGGGTGCAGCCTTTAACGCGCTTCTTGGGTGTTTTGCGTTGCACGCCTTCCAATTTCACTTTCCCAACGTACCTAGCCCCCTCTTCATTTTAAAGTTCATCATAGCTTACCCTTTGCACGTTTCCTAACCCACGGATTTTATCGTATAATTCTTCCCCTTACCGTTTTCTTCACTCCGATCGTCATCTTGGGTACCTCCTGGTTGTCGATGGCCCTCGCACAAACTTTCTTCGTTTCACCTTCCCTTCTTGAAAGTACCCTTGCTCCGACACCCATGCAGACACGCACTACCGTACTGTGCATGTTCTTCCTCCTTCTTGTGGCCATCTGCTGCTCGCTCTTCATCTTCATCGTGCTAGGACGTACGCTGGATCCCGCGGCCTCTGGATGGGATTCCTACTCGTCCGCAGTCGGTCGCACTGCACGCGCATCTTTCGTGCGCGCAGTGATATTCTACTCGGCTCCCCCATATACCTTCCCGGCACCTTTCAGCCTGCTACACGCCCTCCTTATCTGGGCCCCCTCCACAATCCTTAATCGCCTCCCAATTCGACTGCCCTTTCCCCAGGCGGAGAAACTGCTGTGGAGAATAACTGTTGGTCCTGTGGGACTCCTTTGTTGGCTGGTAATGCTTCTGTTACCGTAGAAATCAATATTTTGGTGGGTCGTTTTCCTTTGTACCTGACTGGAACTCAACTGGCCCTCAGCCCAACGGATTCAGAGTTTAGCCATGTTGTATTACTATGACCTGAATTAATGTACGGTTGAACGAACCTGGCCAACAGCGCTGTCGACCGTTCGAATGCCATTTACTTATGCTTTCAGATACACCCGACTCGGAAACAAGATATATACAGTGTGCTCGAGCTGTCGTCATATCAATTGTCAGCCCTGGTGAAAAACTGCAAGTCTGTTGCATTGTTTTGAATAAGGCTCACGGACCACTGAGCTTATAATTGAAAATATCAACTTAACGCCTCAAGGCGGCAGTGCTGGCTTCACAGCGGCGTAAGGAGGAAGTGAAGATTATACTTAGTTTCTCGGCAACAACGTTCGGATCAAAAGTTCTACTTCAGTACAAAGACTCGTTTCAGCCCGAACCGAAATGGCCCAGGAGCACGCAGGCTACGAGCACCTTGCGACAGAGATAGCCTCCCTCTTCTCCGCTCGCGCCCCTCCTTTTCTCTATGTCAACGACCCCGTTTCACCCCGGACGACTGCCTTTGTCGTGAACTCGGTCCTGTCTTCAATCGCACGTTCATCCGACGCGTCTTCTCGTGTTTATCACGCTTCAATAAATGCAGTGGCTTGTTTTAATTCTCGCCTATTCTATGACGCGGTCTTGAACCAGTTGGCTGGATGGGAGGTTAAATGGGGCGACAGCTGTACGAATTGGGGCGGAGATGATGAGCAGAGATGGAGCGACAATTTGGATGGCTTTCTTCACGGTCTGAAGGCCGTTCACTCCCTCATTGGAAGAGAAACTCCTGCAGCCTCCAACAAGGGCAAAGGGAAGCAAACGGGGTCCGGCCGTGGCACAGACATTGGGCAGATAGTTCTTGTCGTTGAACGCGCAGAACGGCTGTCCGATCACACGCCAGATCTCCTGGTACCTCTGACTCGTTTGGCGGAACTGGTCAGTTCATAATCTCATCTTTGCGCTCAACCCGACCTCTTTTTTTTCTTGTTTTGAAGGCACAACTGGATTTGAGTGTTGCCTTCGTTTCTGACGTGCCATGGGAAGACATACGACCGCCGTTCGGCGCAGCTCCCGATCCATATTATGTGGATGTCGCGCCCCTCAGCAAGGAAGGCGTGTGCTTTTCTCAGCTCGACATATTCACCCAATTTACCTCATGCTAGACCTGATTCGTCGACTCGATTCTGCTTTTCACGCCGCTTCTTCACAATCTGAGCGCACCAATGTGGCAGATTCTTACCATCCCAGTCTACATCTACTTTACGCCCAGTTTCTCTCTGTCCTCGTGGACAGCTGCTCCTTGTATGTTCAAGATCCCAACGAGCTTCAGTACATTGCCGCCGCGAGATGGCCCGGATTTGTCAAGCCGATCCTGGATGCACACAATGACCGCCTCGATGAAGATGTGGACATGGACGGGGCCGATGATATGAAGCCGCCCTCCGAACAGGTCCGCATGCGTCTCATCCGAATATTCAAGCCATCCTTCAGGACAGCCCTGGAGACTCTATATCCGAGACTGGAACACGCGACTAGTTGGGCTGCAGCGAACGGCCCCGAAGATAATTTGTTGGTAAAACCGCCGAGCCAAACGCAACCAATACCAGACCCGGACGAAGTGGAAGTCGATGAGGGCCGAGTTGCTGACCTGCCTCGCATGTCGAAATTTATCCTCATTACCGCGTACCTCGCGTCAACTAATCCGCACACGTCGGATGTACGAATGTTTGGACGCGGACTGGACGAAAAGAAACGGAAGCGACGGGCCCACAAACCCTCTGCAAAGAGCGGAACAGCCAAGGAAAGTATGTCATGGCCAGTCACTCCGCTCGACTGATAAATGCATTCCAGGCCCCTCAGCGCGTCCTCGGTCCAAATCCGTTCCCCCTCGACCGTCTCATTGCCATTCTCGGCGCACTCCTTGAGGAAAACGACGTTGACCAACGGTTTCCTGCGCCCGAATATCTCATTCCTGGAGAGCATACCGATATAGAAATTGCCCGAGTCGGCATATATAACACCGTGCGCCTCGTAGGCAAGGAGTATGCGCCCTCACTAATGAGGTTTCTGTAGGTCATCGAGCTTTCCGATATCGGGCTCCTCCATCGGACCTCTGCGGCGGACAAGTTGGATGGCCCGCCGACGTTCAAGTGCGGCATATCGTACACAACGGCTTCCACGTTGGCCCAACAGCTCGACGTGCCTTTGAACGATTTGCTTTGGGATCCAGCCTGACCTTGTTCTATGATTTGTTTGCAATGTACAATTTATTTAGCCTTCCTTCCTATTCAAGGTGTTCGGATGAGTTTTATGTACGCGTGTTTGAGCTCCTCTGTCATACGCTCTCATGTTCGAAAAAGTATGGCTTCTACACCGCGAGTAACGGCGACTCTACTAACGTCTGGCTTTATGCTACGCCGTAGATAACTTCGCTTTGGTCTTCGCCCCCTCCGCCCCCATATGACCCGACGAATCCCAAGGTCAATCCGTTAAATCCCGAAGGTTTAAAGCCGTGCGTCCACCTCCATCTCCTGTGTGCAACCGGCACTCAAGGTTGTACCCTTTAGATGTTGCGCGTGTCCCCAAACCAAATCCGCGCGGGACGACTGCTTTCTGAAAACATCCACGTCCGAGGCCGATGACAAATGCAAGCAGTTGGTGGAGAACCACCTCGCTTGCATGCGCAGCCTGGGATTCAGGCTTTGAACACAGATATAGAGTGTAATATCAAGACTGGCAAAACAACGAATAATTATCCAAACTCAGTTGAATTTTTTCAGCAACTTGGCCTCTGAGAATTACACATGTCTAAAATTTACTGCGCCTCCATCATCTCCTCCTGTGTTGGCCCGCCGCCTTGTTCCCGATCTTTCCGAACTGCCTGTACGACGTCGTCTACCCGGAGGAGCATCCGGGCGGCCTACGAATGATTCAGTTGAGAAAATCTGCAGTGACGTAGAAATTACCTCGACGGCGGTTTTGAAGGTTTGTATCTGGAAGGCGAATCCTCAGCATATGTGAGCAGGGAATCAGAGCGATTCATTACCTTCACACTCGCAGACTCATAAAGACCATATGTCTTCATGTCCACAATCTCACCCGTCTCGCCGTTGACACCCCAGGAGTTTTCGCCGTTGGCGTGTTTCGCCTGAAGGGATGAGCAACCGAGCCAAAAAAAAAAAGGCGAAAACAAACGCACCCTCAGCTCCGTCAGAACCCGGATGACATTCCCTCCGCTGTTCTGAACCAAAGTCCGTGGAATGACCTCCATCGCGTCAGCTACGGCGCGATAGGGCCACCCCTCAACGCCGACGATGCTGCGAGCCTTCGCCTGCAGCCCTACACTTATAGCCATCTCCGTGGCGCCACCACCGGGTGCAAGCGTGGGGTTGAACACGACGTTGCGCGCAACGCTCATGGCGTCCGCCAAATTCCTGTCAATCTCGTTCAGGATATCTTTGGAGGGGCCACGCAGCAGGATGGTGCATGCTTTCGGCGTGCGACATTCAGTGAGGAAGGAGAAGTATCTGAGTCGGCGTCAGTGCGTGTACAACAGGGGGCGGCCAGATACTTGCTCGTCTCCGATTTTGTCGATGTTGAAGAGACCGCATTGGGTGCCAACGTCGGCTTCCCGAAGGTCCTCGACGCGGTTCACGATGGTGGCGCCGACAGCGAGGGCAATACGATTGTTGTCCGATTTGCGCACACGACGCAACGCAGAGACATTGTGCTTCACCAACAGGTGTTGTGCCGTGTCTACTCCAGTTAGAAACACTGATAATCTAGAAAAGAACACTCACCTGAGATACCCTTCTCTGTAATGACCAGGTCGGGCTTGAACTCCAATATCCGATGCACAAGGGCCTTGACCTGCTCCTCCTCAATGTCTTGCGCCCGACCCCAGTCGCCTTCTTTCGAGAACTCCATGTTCGTCTGACTCTCGCCCTTTTTGTACTCGAGCGGACAGTCGAGCAGGATGATCCTCGGATTCGCGATTCGGCGGCGCATCTGAGGATGTGTGATATCCTTGTTGAGCATCACACCGTTGAGGACTGCGCTTTGCTCGATCTCGCCACCGGGAATTTTTTCGACGCGCGCATAGCGTTTGATGTCGACGGTCTTCATCCCATTGTCGTCCTGCGCGACAGTGCGGACGGCATCCAGCGCGAGCTTGCACATGAGATCGGACCAGCGCATGACGAATTTGGTGCCGATGGATGTCTTGATGAGGGCAAGCATCTCAGTGTCGTTTGTGGTGTCGATGGGGACGGATATGCGCTTGACGATGTCGAGAGCATCTTTGAGCGCTTTGTTGTACGCAGAGATGATAACGACGGGGTGGATATCGCGCTCCAGCTGGGACAGGGACTGGGCGAGGATTTCGCCGGCAAGAATAATAACACTTGTCGTTCCGTCGCCGCACTCTTCGTCCTGCGTCCGGCTCAGTTCAATCATGTTTTTGGCGGCGGGATGGGCGACATCGATTTCGCGGAGAATTGCGTTCCCGTCGTTGGTTAGTCTATTGTGAATGAGCGTCAAAGTTGAATGGCATGCTGAAAGACGCGCAATATTCCGCCCATGGGATCTAAAATCATCTTGAGCATGGCTTTTGGGCCAAGGCAGGTGCGAATGACATCCGCGACGGTCTAGACGAAGAATGAGGTGGTTGAAGCCACCAAAAGCTCGAGGCGCACTTTCGCAGCAGTGATGTTGGACATTTGCGCCTTCCGCCCGGACTGGCGAGCGGGGGCCGTGTCTATTCGCGAACAAGGTCATTTGAGAAGGATTGCGAGTAGAGCAGCATACTCATAACGAAGATTGGTGCCTGCGACATGGTCGTTTGAATTATTGTTCGCGAAAAGACGCGTTTCACTTTGATGGGGGCCCAGCCAAATAAAGGACTTACCTTGAACATCTCTCTCTCCAATCTCCAATCTCTCTCTCGAAATACTGTTGTTTCAAATCCAACTTCCCCTTCTCCGGCCACATTATCCACCATTGAAATTTCACCACTCGGACGGCGAAGCTGCTCACGACTAGGGCGAACAACCAACTCTTCAATTGTCGAACCGCGTGGAGACCCTGTTACAGGGACACAGGAACTGTGCCCTGTGAATGATGTCTCGAGTTGAATTGCTGAGCCCCACTCTGAATTGTATACGCCTTCTTGTCCCTGGCTTCCATGTTACTGGTATTTATCTAAAATTTCGCCGCGCTTTCCAAAAGTTTAAAAGGCATTTGACATCTCCACCACCTCCTACTTCGCCATGGTCAACATCACTACTCTCGTTGCGGCTGCCGGGTTCATGCTCTTTGACTTCCAGAACAATGTCCTCGACTCGTCGTTTGCCCGCGCGGTCGAAAACAACCCAGTCATCTCGAACCCCATCAATGCTCAACCGAGTGTGAACCAGCAGGTGGGTATTTAGGGACGACGCACACTTCCCCTTTCAATGAAAATGGTGTATAGTGGAGCCTGGTCCCATCCGTGACCGCTCCTGGCACATTCAACCTCCAAAGTCAGCTGGGCCCGTTCCTTTCCTACTCTGGTGCTCCCAGCGGACCCGTGGAATTCGCGCAGACGACCATCCATGCCAGCCTCCCCGTCAACTTTAGGCTGCAGACGGTCGGCAGCACCTTTGTGTATGGGTTTACTTACTCGCGTGGTTCTACCCCTCTAATGTGTACCGCGTCAGGTTTTTCGAGGCCACCAGTAACACGACGCTGACTTCGTGGCCCATCCAGGGCGGGGCGAGTCTTATCAGCCCTCCGGTAATTTGGCCAGAGTTGAAGTTGTGATTGTATCTGACTTGCGCTTTCACAGGTTACCTACGAGGTCTTCCATGGAGCTCCTCAGCAGTTTTGGAAGGTTTCCGTTTAGATCGAGTCGAGAGAGGAGAGGAGCATGCATCTCATCGAGCGTAACCTCGAAGGATTCGTGGAGTTCAACCTCCATCATCTGGGGAGTTCAACCTCCTCCAGAGTTGGCGTCGAAATAAGATATCCGTTGTGAATTTCAACGAACATCGTCAGAAATTGGTTTGAGTTAGCCTCACTTAGGGGGACGTTTCAGGCCTGTACCTGGAATTCGAGGCAAGTCGAGACGGGTTTCCAACAGCCTGTCCTTCATTGTAAGGCCGAGGTTGTCATGATGAATCAACCTTGGCCTCGAAGCTCAAATAAAATAAAATAGGATCGTTTGCATGTCTCGAAAGGTATCAATCAGTGTCGTCCGCACGAATCCAGAGCAGTGGGTCGCGTCGCATCATCCAAGGTAATGGTTCCTAATCTACATCCCCGACATCCATCAGACACCCATCCCGGCGACGCCGCTCCTGAAACGCATCACATATTGCAGAGCATGTAGATCAACGACGACCCGAGGACGCCGCCGGTGACCGCGATGACCCACCCGACCGCAGTTGGGAAGACCGAGACGAAAGGCCCGTCCCACGAGGCGGGAACGGCCAGCGCCAGGGGGGTGGGGAGCGTGTGATTGGCCGCGCAGTTGGTAGTCCATCCTGTAAAGTGATAATTGTAATTGAGCGAGAAATTCGGAAGGACAGCGTGAGGGGTCGCACCGCCGAGAGCAACGTTGGAGCCTGCGCGGGGGTCGGGGGCGGGCTTGTTGGCGTCGATGAGGGCCGTGAAAAGGCACTGCTCGCAGGTCTGGAGGGGTCCGGTGGTCGCGGCGGAGCAGAGGCACGTCAAGTCGTCCACGGCGCACGCTGCGATGATGCTCCTGGCGGTGGCACACTGGGCGTCACAGCTGGCGATGACGGGGGTGGTGGTGAAGGCCAGGACCTCGGTCGCCTGGAAGACGGTCGTTCCAATGGTCACATTGAAAGCGAGGGCTTGACCGGAGTCAGCGGAGACGGGAAAGCGGAGGCGGGCATACCTCGGCCAGCGAGAGCAGTGAGGAGGGCGGCGGTGATGAGCTTGGAGAACATGATATCGAGAAAGAGTGTAAATGGCCTGCCAGAGGAGATGGTCGTTGAAAGAAAGGAAGACGCGAATTGGGTCACACAGTCACGAGAAGAAATCAACATTAAAGTGTACAACCATGTTACAATACAACAGGGGTGGACGGGATATCATATATACCAAGTCATAAAGGTCATAAAGAGTAACAATAAGTAAAGCCAGGTCAGAGACAAAACAAGATACGAAAGCAGTGAGCGCGACGAGAGGAAAACAGAAACATGAGAGAGAGATCTACTCGAGATCGACGACCGTCTCCTCCGTGGTCAGGGCTCGGCGCTGCGGCCCAGTATTATCCGGTTCGCTGCCCTCCCTATCGTCGTCCTTGCGCAGCAGTAGTTCCCTGACCCAGACGGCAGGCGCACCCTTGATGGCCTCTGCAAAGGCAAACGCGAGCCCAACGCCGGCGTTGAGCACGCGGAGGCGCACCCCGAGCACGTCCTGGGCGTACACTGGGCCCAATCCCGAGCCCGGGGTTGGGGGCGTCGCGGGATTGTACGCAAGCTGGAGCGCAAGGCGGATAATGGATGCGGTGAGGGGGTCGAAGGGGACGGAACGCGATGGGCTCGGCGTCGGTGCGGCGGGGGAGAAGGAGATGACCGTCCCGAGGATGGCGGGGAGGAGCAGTGTGGGGACAAACCAGTGGGTGAGGGTGGGGATGAATCCAGGGTAGCCAAGGAGGTAGGTGGGGGGATATGGAACTGCAAAGGTGGTGCCTCCGAGGGCAAGCTGGGGCGAACGTTAATTTTGAAGATCGTCGCGCGGATATGACGTTGACGCACATTGTAGGTTTGCCACGGTATTATCGTGTACAGGATGAACAAGAGTTCAAAGACAGCGGTCAAGGACCAGATGTTGCGCGAATTGGAGAGAAACTTTGTGGGAATAAATGGGTTGCCATGGGTCGAGTTCAAATTGCCACTCACGGCTCTGAACGCGATGAGGCCCTCGTTGGCAGAGCGGCGGGCGTTCTCCTCTGTTTGCTTGATGCGCTGTACTGCGGCGCCGACGTCTGGGCGAGAGAGGGGCAGGTGGTCTATGATGCTCCTCTCGGCGTGGACCATGTCCATGCTGACGTCTGCGCTCTCGGGGAGGGGGGGAAGACTGCTTGGGGTTCCGGGGGAGAACGGGTTGGACTTGAGATACGCGGATACATCGCGGTTGTCGACAGGAGTTGACTCGCGGACGGGGTTCTTAACGACAACCCTCCTCGATTCGACGCGAGAGCTGCGGGGGTGAGGACGGGGCAAGGGTGGGCAGCAGAAGCGCGTACATTGGGGGTTGGACGCTGCGTTTTCTGCGGCCAAAGAGCCCAGCAAAAACGGGGTCATCCTCCAGTTCTGCTTGATTGTTGTCCAGATGCTTTTTTATGCGCGTTTGGAGGTCGTCCTTGGTGCCCGTTGAGTCGATATCGAGCGCGTCGGCGATCCCCTGCAGCTCCGTCTTTTTCTTGCTCGCCAACGCGCCAGAGAAGGTCGGGGTAGGTGCCATATCGTGGTTGCAAGTCAAGCAGTGTTGATGTGAATCAACAACGCGTCTCGGATAATGTAGATCATGTGAACACCGTGATATTTAAATAAAGATAAATAACAACTCATCACACCTCTTCCTCAGTAGTAGACTGCTGGTCCTACTGCAACAACAATGGCCCCCGAAGTATTCAACTTGGCGCAGACACCCATTACCTGCCACTCGTTCAGCGCAGACCACAAGCGTCCGTATTTAATCCACCTTGCACCGCGCAAATCCTCAATATATTCCACAATTCTCCAGAAGTCGCAGTCAGCCTGAATTCGACCGACGCCCAGATCTTTACGCGCCAGGGAGCAGCCTGGACCCCTACCGAGACTCTCGCGGAGGTGCGCCCACTGTCTCCTGCGATCCCTGCTCATTCTGACTTGACCCGCAGCACGATAAATTGATCACCTCCATCGACTGGGCCCCCAACTCCAACCGCATCGTCACCGCCTCCCAGGACCGCAATGCCTACGTCTGGCAGCAGACACCCGACCCCGAGACGGGGAAATCCATCTGGAAGCCCACCCTCGTCCTCCTCAGGATCAACAGGGCCGCCACCCATGTTCGGTGGTCCCCCAAGGAGGACAAGTTCGCCGTCGCTAGTGGTGCCCGGTGAGTGTGTCTAGTGGTCCATCTTCACGACACGCGATCTCATTCTCCTCCCAGCGCGATCGCCATCTGCTCCTTCGACCCCGAAAACAACTGGTGGGTCTCCAAGCTCCTCAAGAAGCCCATTCGCTCGACCGTCCTCTCCGTTGACTGGCACCCAAACAACGTGCTGCTCGCTGCTGGGAGCGCCGACATGAAGGCCCGCGTCTTCTCCGCGTACATCAAGGAAGTCGACGACAAGTATGTCTTGTGCCCTGTGCTTTCATTCCTCAAGCTCATCATTATTCACAGACCTGCTGCTACCGTGTGGGGCTCTAAACTGCCGTTTAACACCATCTGTGGCGAATACGCCAGCCCCGCCGGTGGATGGGTCCACGCCGTCGGCTTCTCGCCCTCCGGCGACGCGCTTGCGTTCGCCAGTCATGACAGTTCCATCAGCATCGTCTACCCCGGCGGCCCCGCCATTTATAACATCCGCATCTCGTCCCTGCCCTTTGTCACCCTCACTTGGACCGCGGAGGACACCATCGTCGCCGCCGGACACGATTGCCAGCCCGTCGTCTTTTCCGGCTCCGAGGGTGGCTGGCAAGGCGTCGGCAGCCTCGACGACAGCACCTCGGGCAAGGCTGCCGGGGGACCGCGCTCTGGGTCTGGCGGCGTAGGGCGCCTCAACTCTGTCGCGTTCTCCACCTTCCGCGACGCAGACACGAGGGGCCAGTCTGCGACGACGGACACGAAAGTGTTGACGGTGCATCAGAATACGATCACGAGTGTTCGGCCGTATGAATATCGTGGGGGGCGTGTGGTGAAAGTGAGCACGAGTGGCGTGGATGGAAACTTGGTCATTTGGGATGCCGACAATGTCAGTGCAGGCGCGGGACTGGCGAAGCAGATGGGCGGGATGCGCATGTAGGATATGTAATCAATCGCATTATCGGAATGTATCGTTCGTCAGGTCGAGGCTGTCTGGCGCCGCGACGTTCTGCTCGTTGATGACGCCCCACACGGAGGCTTTGAACTGTAGACAACGGAATATTGAGGTGATCTTGCGAATGGCAGATTCGTCGCACTTACAAGGGTCAGTATCAGGCCCATCTTGTTCTCCACAACGCGCAGCCGCACAAGGAGTGTCGTGTCAGGCTGCTCAGTGAGACTGCGCGTCTTTTGCTTGAGCTGGCGGTGGGAAATGATTGAAACTCGTGTGTTAAAGGATTTTGGATGTGCGCACAAGCTTGAGATTCTGCGCCAGTTTGGCGTATTCCCAGAGAACTTCCGCTTGGATGGAGGAGAGTGCAGGGTTGTTTGCATATGGATTCTCGGCAAAGACGTCGGTCTGGGGCGGGGGACTCGACATTACATGCAGCGGGTCCGTGGTGGGTGACTCGACGCGTGTAGGCGACGTGACTGTGACACTTAACCTCCTTTGCCTTTGTCCACAACACCGACTTTTGGGATCCGCCCTCCTGGAGCGCCGCTTGGCTGTAGACACCTCGGACGGCTTCCAACATGCGAGAAGCAACCACCCGCCACACGGAATCCCTCCGGTCTCTGCCCTATCATCATTTCGGACGTCCAAGCGCGACCCTCAGTGGCCGACATCCCAACCATGAGATCTTCCGTCCTGCCCTACAACTTTCAGAGTTTGTCGATCTCCTCAACATCCCCATATCTAACGCGTTCGACGCCTCGGCATCGACGGGAAACGGCAAAAAACGCGCCACATCCCCCGCGCCTCTTCCTCCTCTAACGACGCAAAAACGCGCCAAAACCGCCGTCAACGAGCGTAAATCCAGCGGTACAGGAAACAAACAGAGTCCATGGGCGAAGATGCGATATCCCGACCTCGCGATGCCCGTTGAAAGCGCGTGTGATGGCATTCCCGTCCTCAAGCACACGTTCGAAATCAACTTCAACGACTCCATTCCCCAGGGCCCGATGCCCGGCCTCTTTGCCATTGACAAGGATTTCAAAGATTGGTCAACAGATGAGCGAAAACTCGAGGACGCGCTCCACACCCTCAGCGGCCTATCCGAATCACCTCATGTTGCTCTTGGCACAATCGCGTTCACTGAGCATTCTCACCGCCTCGTTGCCGTCTCAGAGGTGCTTCAAAAGCGGAACGACGAGACTCGGTGGTTACTGCTTCTTCCGCAGCTGGACGACGAGCTCGACTTCGAGTCCCTTGGTTTGGCTACCCCGAATATAAGGGAGCCCAACCAAGACATTTTGCTGGCGTGCTACGAGCTGCAGCAGGCTGGTCGTGTTGCAATTGACGGGCGTTTAACCCTCGTTATGCTTCCCGACGAGGAGAAGGGATATTTCCCCTTCACCCTTCAAATTCAGCTGACGGTGTCATTGACTCCGACCATTTACGAGCCCCTGCGAGTTCCACGAACCAGAGCGCCATCGATCCTTGAAAACTATCAACGGAGGCTCCTCGAATTCCTTTATCCTGATCCCGCCCTCACCCATGATCCAGAGGCGGTAACGAATATCCCGTTCTTTTATTCTATCCTTGGACCTGCACCGCATCTACAACACCCCGCCGCGGACCTCGCGATGCAGCCGGAGTCACTGCTTCCTACTCTTCTCCCTTTCCAACGCCGAAGTGTCGCATGGCTGCTTGGGCGCGAGGGAAAAATGATCACCCCGAACGGGGAAATCGTCGACAAGCCCACCAACGAGACGGCATTTACTTTTTGGGAGAGGATCGAAGAGGGAAATGAGTTCTTCTTCATGAACCGCTTGACTGGAAATTTATTGCCCACTGCGCCGATAGAGGACGTCGCGCTGGGCGCCATTTTGGCGGAAGAACCCGGGTTAGTGTATTTTTATCTCTTACGATGCAATCAATTTCACGGGTGTTTTCCAGCTTGGGCAAAACTCTCGAAGTTATCTCGCTGCTCCTTTTGAACCCTGCTTCGCCCGACCGAACGCCGCAACTGACGAGATGGGACCCCGAGGCCAAAGTCCAGGTCAAAGCCGTCAAAACGACGCTCATTGTTACACCTCCTGCCCTTGCGTCCCAATGGATCGACGAATTGAAGCTGCATGCGCCCTCACTCAAGGTCCTGCTCTACGAGGGATGGACCAAGGTGGGGGTACCTATCAGCGCGGCCGATGTCGAGAAGGAACGTGTCAAACGTCTCCGTGCTGCATCTCGAGGGAAGGGAACGGGCAAGGGCAAGGGCAACTCGAAAAAGAAGGCGGCAAAGGGGAAGAAAAGATACAGCAGTGAAGACGAGGACAGCGACGATGACTTGGACGATCTCGACGAGAACGAGGCAGGGGAAAATGCTGGAGAAATCCTCGACTGGTGCTCATACGTGCAGGGATATGATGTGGTTTGTGGCTTATATCGTCCGCTTCAGCAGGTACTGATGCGCTTCCACAAGGTCGTTACCACATATCAGACCTTGAAGACCGATGTTAATGTCGCTCGAGCTGCTCCCACGCGACCAAGACGGGAAGATGTCGTGTATTCCAACGTCGAGCGTCCTCGGAGTCCCTTGATCCTTGTCGAGTGGAACAGGGTAGTCATGGACGAGGTGCAGATGGTGGGTGGAGGTCAAGTCGAGTATGCAACATTTTTTTTTTACCATACGTATTCTCATCTTGCTTTTTATCCAGGGATATGGTCTCCTTGAGTATGTGTTCATTTTCTTCCATCAAGGTGGTTAATTGACGCCCGGTTCAGTTCCCCGCCTCGCGTCTTTCGCAGTATCCGGGACGCCTGCACGCACCCAAATTGCTGACCTAATACACGTGCTGAGGTGCGATTTTGTTACAGTCGCCACACTTCCCTGCTTGACCATCGAAACAGATTCCTTCGGGTGAATCACCTTATCGGTTCTCCTCGTTATTGGGCTCGACTTGCTGTTCCGGGATATTCCGGTCATTTCAGTAATTTCTTCCGGAACATCGCAGTTCGGACGACAAAAGCGAGTGTGGCCGATGAATTGACTATTCCGCAACAAACGGTTCGGACGACAAATGCGACTGTAGCCGATTGATTGACGATTCCGCAGAGATACCTCGTCGGCATCGAGATGGGCCCAGTGGAAAGACATGTACGCTGCGAGTCTTGTGGAATCCCCTCATACTCACCCTGTCCATATATAGGTTTATGATCAGAGCTTGGAGGAAGTCCTGCTGCAGCTTGGTCTGGATGCCCGTGGCGTCGATGTGCGCGGCGAGAACCGGGAGCCCGACGCCGTTCTGTTGGTGAGTTCCTCGTAATTTCGCCACAGTTGCCATTTTAACAACCGTGAAACAAAAAGCGCGCCGCCCTTCGAAAGCTTCGCGCCATTTGTACCCATCCTCAAGTAAGAGCGATACCTATTCTGAGAATAACATCTTCGTTGACGGAACCTTTCTACAATAGATCGGTCAAGTCGGTAATAAATTATTCAAGCCTGGTGCCCTCAAAAGCATGGAGCAAGTCCTCCAGGTCAGTGTGCATTAGGGTACCCGACGATTTCTCACCCTATTTCCAGACGATGTGTGACGACAATTGGGCCGTGGTGGTGGACGATTGCCGGGGCAAGGTCGGTTGCACCTCAGTCCCAACGCTTTGCTTCCTTAAAACTCCCCAGGTACAAGGCCTTATTCGCATGGCGCAGTTGCAGCAACATGGAGCGGACAAAAACCGATACCAGCATTGCCTCGAGACTCTTCTACTTGCCGAAAAGGAGGGAGCACGGCTAATTGAGGAGATCGAATCAGCGATCGCCACTCATGAAGCCAACAGCGACTTTCACCGCCCGCAAGTGCCCGAAGAAGAGGACGAAATCGCGGTTCCAAACGATAAGGGAAAAGGCAAAGAGCGAGAACAAGACCGCGAACGCTCCTCGTCCCCGCTGTCCGAATTAGAGTCGGAAAACGGCGACGACGACGACGACGACGTCGCTCTCAAAGAGCACCGTATCAAACGCCGTGCCCTCAAACAACGATTGCGCGAGGCCAAACTTGTCATGCATAGGTTCGTTTTCTCTGCCTTGCCGTAGACTTCATTTGTTATCGCAGGATTCTAGGGTGAAGTTTTTGCAAGGAGATGCTTATCACATGTTGGGAGCTTCTCAGGCGGTGGCAGAGAATGCAGCTTATGCGGAAGCTGAAACAATTCGACGAGCTATCCTGAAAAGTAATATCCTTTCACGCCGCTTCCGCAATCCATATTGACCTTCATGCCATCAAAAAGCATCAGAGAAGGAGGCACTCGAGGCCATGAATCTCCTTGCTCGGGATGCCACGTCCAAGGGGTTGACAGAGGATGAACTTCAAATCGACGTCCCTTTCCTCGACTATGACCTCAAATACGCCGAACCAGTAAGTCGCAATGACCGGCATTATCGTTCCTGCATTGATATCATCACTAGCAAGACGAGGTGAACAGCATAATCGAAAACGTTTTGAACCCGCAGTGCTCGCTCCTGTGGAAATGGAGGACACACTTGACTGAATTACTTACTCAGTCGCTCACTCCAGGGGAGGACGCGGATGGCCAAGAATATCAACTTTCTCTCGACGCACAGGGAGAAGCTGAAGCTTATCTAATTCATTACACCCGTGTGCTCGCGGATCGCCGCGAGGCTCTTTTGAAGGAGCGGACCTTACTGGCCGCCCACGATGCGGTACGGTCGCTTTTACTTCAGTTGGGATTTCCGTCTGACATGCTCCTTAGCGAGAGAAAAAGCTTCGACACACCAAAGCAGCGATCAAGGCAGCTGCCGTGCTGGATGCCGTTGAAGATGACGGTCTCGAGCGGTTGGATGACGGACAAGGAGAAGTACCGCCTGAGATTCAGGTGCTCAACACGGAGCTCACCCTCCAGCGCAAACTTCTTGTCGGCGGTCTCAACGACAGAGCCATCAAAAGCGTGCGTCCGAACGAGGCCGTCATACAAAGCGACTAACATCCACACAGGCTCTTGTGGACATGGTCAGCAAGATGACCCGGATCCACAAGGAGGATGATCCCGAGAAGATGGCGCTGAAAGGTGCTGTTGCCGATTTACGACGCTTCATAATAGATCAAGGTTTTTTTATTTTTCTGAGCATCCGCTGCTTCCTTTCTTGAACTGGTCTAGGACACCTACTCGACAAGATGGATGCGGATCTTGCGTTGTATCGGAAGGCATTCAACCAGCGAATCCTATACTTTCGGCAATTGCAGGAGATCTCGGATGCTGTTGCGGATGTGGACTTCGAAAATACAGCCGCGCAAGCTCTCCTTGAATGTGCCAATGAGCAGCGCGACTTGGCCGCCAAGGTATGTTTTTAGCTCATCCCACCGATCATGCTGACGAGCCCGTCAGATCAACACCAACAGGGCAAGACAAAGATACCTCGACCACCTCTCGAAAGACAAGGTCAACGGGGAGAAGGACGAGGACGACGAAACGTGCATTCTGTGCAAATGCGATTTCATTAGGGGTAAGCACCCGGCTGCTCTCGGTTCTCACCTAATCCCCCTTCTTAGGATTCATTACGCAGTGGTAATTCTTTTTCCCTTTCAAAACAGACTTCACTGACCTGTCCTGAAGTGCTCACGTTTTCTGCGAGGTCAGCATTCCATTTTCATCGTCATTGCCATGCCGTATATTGAGCGTGAGGATTTAGGACTGTATGAAGGCATGGGTAGCCAAAAAGCAAGGCAGCACTTGTCCAGTCTGCCGGGTTGCTATTGACCCCAGCAAACTCGAACGTTTCTCTGTGGCAGAACCGGCTCCCCCTCCCACAACCGCGATCGACCCAGATGGTGTCCCGAAATCCCGACGCGAAATCGATTACAACATGATCGGTATTTCTTTTCTTCGCCTTGCATTCGAGGGGAGCTTCATCACCGGTGTTCTCAGATCCACAGATATTTGGAGAAATTCAAACAATGCCTTCGTTTGGTGATTACGGAAACAAGATACAAACTCTGGTTGGTGTGGTGTTTCGTCCCGTCAAACTCTGCTCTGATATTTTATAATCAGGTTCGCCATTTGTCGTATCTGCGCAATGCCGATACTGGGGCCAAGAGCATCGTCTTTTCGGCCTGGGCTGACAGCCTGTATATCGTCGAACGAGCCCTGCGCGAAAATGGTCTGACTAGGTTTATCCGTTTTCCGTTTTCTCATTCCCTCCACAGGAATATCATGTCTGAGAATCGACCAAAACCGCAAGGGTGGTCTTACAGCCGTGAAAAGGTTCGCTTCGTCCGAGGATATCGACGTATTGCTGCTTCATGGGTATGTGTCTAGCTAGACCTTGGGGGATCACTTACTCACCAAGAATACAGTGAAAGAGAGAACGCTGGTTTGAATATCACCTGCGCCTCTCGCGTATTCTTACTGGAGAGTGTTGTACACCATGGGTTTGAGATCCAAGGTATGGTCTTCCGTCATCCTTGGAGGACTTGATCCCAACTCCCCTGTCAGCTATCGCACGGATTGATCGCATGGGACAGAAACGACCTACGGAAGGTAAATGATGTTCGTTCTACTGGTTCCGCCCACCGTTTAACAACTTCTAGTGTTCTGCTACTATGCCGAAGGTTCAATAGCTCATTTGTTTGACGTTCTTCGAAGACTGAACACTCGTACAGATACTGTTGAAAAGAACATCTTGGATTTGGCCGCGCGCCAGGTAAGGAAGAGGCGACGATGGATGTTCGGTCGCTGACTATTTGCAGGGAACATCACTCTACACTAAAGAGAACTCTGTGGGCTCGATCTTGAACGTGTCGTCTCTCGCCGGCGACGGAGAGAAGCGGGTAATCGATGGTCCAGTCAAGAAGATGCAAGGCGATTTCATCTCCAAGTAAGTACGCTCATCCTGCCTATATCTTGCCCGACTTACCGTGCGTTAAGAGCGGAAGATATGCTCCAAATTCTTTTCCCTCACCTCTTCGAAGATATCGAGTACCTGATTTCAGAAGGGGACAGCGACGTGGTTATGACGGATGCTGCCCCGAGCGTTGCGATGAATGCTGTCGCAGGGCCTTCTCGGCTTCGCTAGATCCTCTATTATTATTGCTATTAACTATGGTTAGATCGCGGTCACCTGATATTGAATCTTTGTCTCTCGGAGTTGAGTCCTCGCGCGTCGACGACATCTCACGCTTTCCTTTTCTACATGTACGTTCACACGTCTCGCCGTAATTGAACCGAGAGCGCAGTTATCGCGACCATCTGCCGCCCAGACTCATTTCGAATCATCCCGGTCAAGACACGGGCGATGAGCGGGTTTGGCCACACCCCTGGCTATTTTTTGTCCGTCAAACAGGAACGCTCTTGTGAAAAGTGGTCGAGACCTCGCTGGCCATCAACGGACCTTACCGAGCGACGTCACGATTCTGCTAGCCGAGGTATCCAACTTTGGACGAGCTACGACAATGGCCACACCAGACGCCACCGTGCCCCTCCTCCCAGCAGAAATCGTCCCGACTATTTTCTTGAAAATCAGTCAGAAGTCGCAGAAGAAGGTTGTATTTAGGATTGACGCTGAAGAGGGTCAAATACTCTACGACTCACGCAAGAATGGCTGTGGTACCTTCTCCCCTTGCCCTCTCAGATCCTCCCTCACTCTTCCAGTGCCGATCGAGTGCATCAAAGAGATACGTACCGGTTCTGCGGCCGAGTACTATTGCACTCAGTTTCGATTCTCCGGAGATGCAGTCGACCGAGTGCGCCCTAGTCATCTCACGCGGTTTATCATTAAGCAGCTCACAGTGGATCACCATCGTGTACGTGCTGAATAGCACGTACAAGACTCTTCACCTACTCGCACCGACGCGGGACGTATGTCAGATTTGGCAAACCACTTTGCATAAGTTGCATACCATTCGGTGAGTTTACCAATTCATGTTCATGGGATATCAAGTTAGACATATTTCAGCTTGGGCTTAATAGATGGAAATCTTGATCACAACGAAATCAGAGAGTCAATATGGCAGAAACAGTATTTTAAAGGCGCGGACACGGGGAAAGACCAATCGCTGAATCTGGACGAGGTCAGGTCCATGTGCCTTCGCCTGAACATCGACCTTCCAAAGGATGAGCTGGAGCGATTGTTCAATGTGCGCCGTTCTGCTGTCATGTGTCGGGCCGCAGTTGATTTGGCCACAGGAAGCCGACACCACGCACAGAAAGTCATTGACCTTTGTAGAATTTCAACATCTCGTCAGGTTGTTAAAGCGTAGACCGGAGCTTGAGGGTTTGTACAAAAGGCTCAGTGGGGAGCAAACCCTGACATTCCCGGTGTTCGAGAAATTTATGAAGGAGACGCAGAAAGTAAATATCTCCATGTTCCCGTCTACTCCGCTGAACTTCTCCCCAAGTCCACCCGCACCTCCTCGGAACTGAAGGCCGTGTTTGAAAAGTACGCGACCGTCGAAATCAAAGCACCCGTCATCGTTCCCGCCCCCATGTCCGTTCCTCCCGTCTCATCAGAGGCTCCGCCATCTACAACCTCGGCAGCGACCACGACCGCGCCAGCGCCATCCCCTGCATCCACTGAGGCTCCGCCATCTACAGCCTCGGCAGCGACCACAACCGCGCCAGTGCCATCCCCTGTTCCATCCACCGCTCCGCCATCGGCAGCGACCACAACCGCGCCAACGCCATCTCCTGTTCCACCCACCGAAATCACCGGCCCTGCCGCAGCGGCCGCCCCGGTGGCGCCACCCGTGGTTATCTCTCCTACTCTTCCGAATGTGGCCCCTTCCGCCGGAACTTCGCCTACCTCTCCACCTGGTCACGGCATGAGCTTGGAGAACTTTTCTTCATTCCTCATTTCTCAAGACAATGGTCCAACGTATTCTGAGATAAACGACATGACCCAGCCAATGTCGGATTATTTCATCTCCACGTCCCACAATACCTATCTCGTCGGCAACCAACTTATGGGCGTTAGCACTATAGAAGGTACTTCATCTCCGCGTTCCACAACACGTATCTCATGCATCTAACTGGCAGGGTATATCCGCGCTTTGCTTTGTGCTTGTAGAAGTGTTGAAAGTATGTGCCTTGTTTGAATCTTGGCAATCAAATTGGCAATTAAACCTTCCCAGTGGATATTTACGACGGACCCCACGAGCCGATGGTTTACCACGGAAAGACTCTGACTTCGGCCGTTCCAGTCAGGGACATCTGCCAAGCAATCGCGAAATATGCTTTTGTGTCCTCGCCGTACCCCCTCATGTTGTCTTGCGAGGTCCACTGCGGGTGAATCTTGGCCTCTTTATTGAAGCGAACACGAGCTAACTCGTCCCTCAATGTCAGGTTGGTTCAGCAAGACATGTTGGTCGATATCATGACGAAAGCTTTCGGGTCAGCTCTCGTCCGCGTGCCGGTAACAGATCAGCCCAAGATCGTTGCTTTACCCAGTCCCGAAGCTCTCAAAGGTCGGATTATGGTCAAGGTAATATGCCTGATTTCATTATCATGTTCAACGGCTCATGCTTGTGACAGACAAAGAACTTGTTCGTCGCAGCAGAACTCGACGCTATCAAGGTGCACAAAAAGGTTGCCGAGGCCGCGGCAGCCAAGGCGGCTCATCTCGAAGCAGAACCGCCGTCCTCAGATTCGTCATCCGAGTCTGAGTCTGAGACTACAGTGGTTATGGCGGAGATCGGTCAGGAGATTGGTGCATTGAAATCAAAATGGCACAAGCTTCGTGGTATCCCGTCGCCCTCAACATCTGGTGCAGACGCAAAGACCAAGGCGAAAGCCAAAGTCCCGATGTCGATGGCGCTCGCTTCCCTTCTAGTCTACACCGTCGGGGTCAAATGTCGGGGCATAGATCCATCGGAGGATTACGCCGTCGAACAAATCTTTTCGCTCTCAGAGAATAGCGCCAACAAGTATATCAAGGGCGGCGTTGGAATAGAGAATTTAATTCGGCACACGCAGACTCACGTTGTGCGAATTTATCCGAAGGGCACTCGTATTGACTCGACCAATTACGAGCCGCTGCAATATTGGGCGGCTGGATGCCAATTGGTAGCGCTCAACATTCAGACAATGGACCTTGGCTTCCGCATTAATCAAGCCATGTTTATGCGCAGAGGTCGTCAGGGATACGTTTTGAAGCCGCCGGCACTGCGGGATCCCAAATTCCAAGAACTTCGAAAGCACACCAAACACTTCTTCGACGTGACGGTAGGTCCAGCACATCCCCTTTCCCCTTCGTTTCTGACTGTTACTGTCGACAGATCATATCCGCACAACAGCTACCGCGCCCAAAGGATAGCTCCGGAAAAGAAATCATCGGGAAATCTATCGTCGATCCGTTTGTTGAGGTGGTCCTGCACATTCCCAGTTGGTCGGAGTCACCTTTCCTGCCAGATGACAAGGGCTACGCCCACATTCCCCCCTCGGACGCGACTGGTGGTTCTGGAACCTCGGCGCGAACGATCAGTTTCAGCACTGGGCCCGTTAAAAACAACGGTTTTAATCCTCTGTGGAATGAAGAAACGTGTCTCCCGTTCGACTTGGTCGGCGGCATGAAGGAGCTCATTTTCGTCGAGTTTATCGTCAAGCAGGACAAGAAGCGGGAGGCAGACCCACTAGCAAGCTACATCGCGCCCCTTTCAAGCTTGAAGCACGGTTGGCGATTCACCTGCTCTGAGATTCTTGCGCTCATCTGTAACTTGAAAGGTTTCCGGCACCTTCCACTGCACGATATTCAGCTTTCACAATATCTGTTTGCGACTCTCTTTGTCCACATTAATATCCGGGATGTGTCATAGATGTAATACTACCTGCTTGTCTTTTGCAACCCTTTTTTGTCCACCGTTTAGATTAGGCTCGATACCAGCCGGTCTCCGAGGGTAAAACCGTCGCAGTCCATCGACAGCCTCATAGAATACCTGGTGATCGAATCACAATCTCAAATCGGTTCTGGGTCTGCAACACAGCCACCGCGCAACTGTCGATCCTCTCCCGACGATGGTGCGCGGGTTTGCTAATCCGTGCCACGGTGTACTCCTTCGTTGACCCTCCCACCTACTTACCACCACTTGCACCTATCGCCAAATCATGCCGGTTCATGTTTTAGACCCGCTCTTCCTCGCCCTCACACTCCTGATCACGACTGGTAAGGTATCTCGCTGTGGCGCGTTCCCGCTGAGAAATTTAAACTTCTGTAGGATATCAACTCAGCGGATTCGCCGTTGCCTACACTTTTCAGATTGACAAGATTACCGATCTGACTGGAGTAGGTCCAAGCTGTTATTCCGACCTCAGCTAAATGGTGTCTACTAGGGATCCAATTTCTTCATCTTGGGCAAGTTATAACCACTTATATTTGCATCTCAAGTCTTGAATGGGTCTCTTCAGCCTTGGTAACTCTACTCGTCGGAGGGACTTTCCATGTTCGCAATATCGTCACAAGCATGTCCGTCCTGTATATCCTTCCCTTGTATCCTGCTCAACCTCGTTCTTCAGTCTCGTCATGGTGTGGGCCGTCAGAATAGCTGGTCGGTGTTCCATAGCGGCTTCCTTCGCCTTTTTTTTTGACGTGCACAAGGTTTCTTGTTATTCCGCGTTCTCAAGACCGGCCACGATGGGCGTTTCGACGAAATCAGAAAGCACTTCTTCAGGTTCCTGGGTAATGCCTTCTCTTTTGCGTTGAGGTACTTTTCTGAGCGGTCGATACTAGGCTTTTGGATAGCTCAGATTTTATGGGTAAACTCTTCAGTCTTGATTTCATATCGTTACTTACATCCGAAAACCAGGTCTGGATCGTGTCGCTCCCACTTGTGATCCTGAATTCACCTGCTGTCTCGGATGTCGCGCACGGCGGTTCAAACCCTCCATTTGGCACCTCGCGCGACATTGCGGGACTCGTCCTGTGGACTTTGGGCTTTTTCATTGAATCCATAGCTGACATGCAAAAGGTATGCACTGTATCAGAGGTCTCCTCGAACTCACAACGTCGTCCAGTATCTCTACAAATCTTCCAAGACAGCACCCAAGGACAAACCGATTAATGTAGGTTCCAGTCGCTGTGCACAAAACTCGTAGTCACATTCGTCTTCAGATTGGTCTTTGGGCATGGTCTAGGCATCCCCCTTACTTCGGAGAGTGCGTTAAACCGACGTTTCTCTGTCTCTTCGGGTCTGAATAATGGCTATCAGAATGATGTGCTGGTGGGGGATATGGATTCTCTGTCTCTCGCCGACGACCAACGGTACCCTGTCGTCTTCTTCGCGATCCGCCCAGTACGGTGCCATCGCGTCACCCATCTTCACCGTCATGTAAGTCGGGTTATTCAGAGCCGAGGGGGGTTGCTCAACGATGATAGCATTCTGATGTTTGGGTCCGGTGTACCGACGTCCGCCAAGCCGCAAGCCAGGAGATTTTATCTCAAAAGTTATGGCCCTACGACTGAAACCAACGATCCTGTCATTTGGGACCAATACAAGACGTTCCTCCGCAGGACGTCTATCCTGATCCCCATTCCTCCCGCCTTGTACAAGAACGTGCCTTCTATCCTCAAGAAAACCGTGCTGTTGGACTTTTCCATGTTCCAGTTTGACGAGCTGAAGGATGGACCGCTTGCGATTGAGGAAGCTAGAAAGGCCATGCATCATACACCCTGAAAGTCTTTACTTTAGTTCTGTCACATCTTATCGTGTACTATTTGTTTTGCCAGATCCTTGACAAATAAACGCTTGCAGGTTGAACATGATCGGCTAAGGACGGACACGGTAAACGTCCTTATTTTCGCGTCGTGGCTAAAGCTTTTCGGTGTTCTAGACTCCCTTGCATTCGAACATCCGGCCTACACGCTATTATACGCGTAATCTCATTGGCTTGAGCTTTATCGGACTCGTGGCCACCTCGTGTTCGCAAACCAAATGGGATCCTCCTCGTCCAAGGCTCAAGCCCGACCATACCCACTATTGACGCCCGGATACAACGTTCCCTATGGACAAGATCCTAATCTATACCTCCCTCCACAACTGCAGACTCAGACTCTCAGTAATACCTCGTCCAAGCAGAAGAAACGAAAGTCCAAGCGAAATGGTCCAGTCTCCGACCAGATGCAGCTCGCACAAGCCTATGTGCAGGGTTGGCACGCTGGTCAGACAGGCATGGGGCCGCAATTGCCTCTTCGTGCGTTGTATACTCGAGGCCGGGAGTCTATAGCCTGATCAGCAATCTCACAGAACCGGCTGCAGCCCCGCGCCCGCAAGAGAATACACGCCCGGTAGTCCCCCCTGCACCTGTTCGCGCTACCCCTCTCTTCACCCCCCGGGACGGCGCACAGCTCACATCATTTGCGTCTCCCCAGGTTGGCCCGACCGTCAACATCCAACGAGCACAAACTCCTTTCCCCGGCGACGGCGTCTCTGCGGGTCCACCGCAACAACAGCAACAGGACCCACGGCAGCAGCAATTTGTGCAGCCGCAGCCGTCGGCGCAGGAGCGCGCCAACCCTGACATTGCTCGCGTCCTGCAACCACTTCCCGCTCCAAACCCTGCCGTGTTTGGACCACCCCCTTCGCAACAGCCCCATCGGCCACCACTAGCGAATCCTCTTCCGACGCCGCCACGCGATCTCTATGAGCTATCACCCTACAATACTTTATTAAACCTCCCTCAGACCACCGCGCTTCTCACGGCTGCCTATGCGCAACAAGGCGGTCTTCCTCCGAGTTATGGACGCCGGAGGGGTACCAGGACTGGGGGTTTACTCAGGGCGCTGACAGGACGAGGAAGGAAGGAGGAAGATGTCCATTTCGTCCCTGTATTCATCGGCGGGCAGCCCCAACCTGCTGCCAACTCTAGCTCTCAGCAGCCGCTTCCTGGTAGCCCCGGGGTCCCAGGGCCACAGTTAGCTGGGCTGGTTGATCGAAATCCTGGTCCAATCCCACAGGATCGTCCTTTCCCTGTCCCGCGACAAAATTCGAACGATGGACAACAAACTTTTATGTCACCCATCCGATTCTCCGGTGCCACGCCAGATTATTACGCCTTCCTGAACCACTCGCCGTATCGTGTCATGTATAATGGGGGGTACAACAACGATCTCTACTACCCGACCGTGATGCACTTGCACGAGGCGATGAGGTTCCTCCCAAACGACCCAGCGCTTGCGGAGCGTATCCGGACCTGCCCCGACGTCGCACAGGTGCACCCCCTGAGCGAGGAGCTAGCGCGCCTATATCCGACATCCGTTCGCAGTAACTGGGCCACGGCTTATCTTACATGTGTTGGTTCGCGCCCTCATTCTTTGCGACTTGACTGACTCGGTTTTGCAGATGGAAGAAGCGATCCTGCTCAAGTTCAGGCAGCACTCTAACTTGCGCGATATGCTCCTGCGGACAGGGGACGCGCCGCTCATATATGCGGACGAACAAGACGCGTATTGGGGCGAGGGGCCGCCCGGGCAAGGTGGATTGAATCACCTTGGGCATCTCCTCGAGCGAGTCCGCATGGAAATCCGACGGGAGGGGGGACTGGCATAGGTCCTGATGTGGTTGTCCTCCTGCCTTTTGCGAACTGCTGTAGTTTCTTTGTTCTGGATTGGGGGGATGGATGTACACTAACAGCCTTTTAACTTGCTTTGCGTTGTTTCCCGTTCAGTAGACGAGGGTCGCGGTATGGGAGGACGGGAATTGGCCGACTTGAATTGACCGTGCATGACATAGCGGCTATCTACGACAAGGACAAGTACTGACTACTCTATTCTTTATCGCTCTCTAGCCAGTTTACAAGCTGGCCTTCCCCCTTGGCTCGAAGGGCAGGAAGAGCGCAAGAAAACCAGCGAAAAAAATCAAGGCTCCCGAGATATACACAGGAACGGCTGTGGCCAAATTGGCATACAAAGCAATCACCGGCGCCTAGAAAAAATGAGTGGTGTGCCTGGAAGCGAGTAAAAGTAATGGCATACGATAACTCCGAATACGCGGGTTGCGGTTGAGACGAGCGCGTTCCCAGTACCCCGATCTTTGGCGGGGAAAATTTCGGGAGATATGGCGTATAAGACGCCATACATGATCTTTTTCTCCGTCAGTACCTTGTTTTGCCATTCCACGCAGAGTGACTCTTACATTACTGAAGAAGACATATCCACAGTTCCACCCGAGAAGCTGCACTGAGCTGCGGGCGGTTGTGCTCGCGAAAAGAAAGGCTCCAGTCAGCCCTACGTTTCGCGAGGAGTCGTTGAATAATATAACCTCCGTGAGAGAACAGACTACTTGCCCGAGGAGATGGAGAGGGTTCCCTTTCTTCCGATGTGTGGGAGTTCGACGGCCCATCCAGCGAGGAAGGCTGAGTCCTGTGTCAGCTCTTTTGTGCAATGAGAGGGGAAACACGCCAATGACGCTGAGTATGACTTGCTGAACCGAGACATGAGATTCGGATGAGACGGCGAAGCGGAATTTCGACTCACGTTTCGGTAGGTAAGGTACAGGGAGCCGTCATTGAATTGAGCACCCCGACTAGCAAGCCTGATAGAAGTTAGGTAATCATGGCAAATGAACGAAATGAAAGACATACAAGAACGGGAGGAAACTATTGTAAAGGGTTGAGGCAAGTCCGATAATCCCTGCGCTTGATCAGGATACGGGTGACACGGAGGAGGAGGCTGCACAATACCCCATAATGCGATCAAAAGTGAGGTCGAGATTGCCATTTTGCGCGTGACAAACAAGGCTTTAATGTGGGTCATAGTGAAGATGGAAGTCCTGCTGAGCAATGGGCGAGTTGCCGGATTGTCCTGTTTCTCTTCAACGCCAGTTAGATCCTCAAGAGTGAGGCTGGTTGTGGTGGAATTGTAGGCGGCTATCTCGTGAATGACGTCCACTGCTCGCTGGTCGTCTCCAATGCCAACAAGATATCTGGGGCTTTCTACCAGTCGGAATATGAAGAACCGGATGGACGCCAGGGCGAGAGTCAATGCGCCAAGGGTGAACAAAAGATACCGCCAGCCCATGTTCTCAGATTTATTGCAAATCGATGCGGAAGAGGCACAAGAGAAATTCGCGATGAGAGGCCAGGCAAGCTGGAGGGCGTGAGATTACGACTGTCGTATGGAGATGGTCCATACCAAACTGATAAGCAGCTGGCCAAGACTCCACCAGACGGACATGACGGTGAGCAAGTATTGATGACTGCTTGGGATCTGATCCAGGAAGACAGCAGAATCGATGGGCAAATTGCCTGGATAGAAGTAAGCTTGAGCACATGTTATAGGAGTGCAGACAAGCGGCTCAAACCTCCGACACCAACGCCGACAACCGCCAACAAGGAGGCCAGAGCGACGAAATTGGGCGAACTGCCGGCGGCGAGTCCGAAAACACCAGCGATGAGTAGGGTCTGTAGATAAAAAACATGAGAGGCGGGTTGGAATCGAGCCGTTCGTTTCGTACAATGTTGAAAGACCATTTTCTGCCCCATACATCTGAGCCAAGACCCCAAACGATGGCACCAACGAGCAACCCGATGTTTGCGGCGAGGGACAGGAACGGACCATTGAACTTGAACTCGGCAATGACGGGGGCGAGGATGAGACCGGTGATAAGCTGAGAGTGGGTGAACAATGATCACCCACGGAAAGAGATATTTCTTACAGGCCAAACACTGTCGCTGTAAAATATTCACGATGAGAGGGTGAGGAGATGCATTCGAATGGACTTATGTACGCAAACCAGCCAAACCCAGCGCAGATGAACAGATAAACCTGGTAGCGACCCATCCCAATCTCTTGGATTGCCGCGTTGAGAATACGAGCTTTTGCATGGTACACCGGGTCGACGTGACGGTGTTCAGAGTCAGCGTCGTCGTAGAGGTCCTTGAGCTGCTTTGCGGCCGCCATGGAAGAAGGAAGAAAGCAATGGGCCGAAGATGCCGCATCACTTTCTCGGACGACTCGAGGCAAGGACAGTGGGAGCAAGTTGACAGTCGATCAACTTGAACAAAGCCGGCTAACCGGCGTGTCACCCGCCATGAGACTGAAAATCCAGTCGGTTCCTCCCCTGCCTGTGCTCAGGGTATGGTTCAGCCCCGGAGAGTCTATCTGTGTCACCATTGCAGACCTGATCGCGTCCTTGACGAACGAATTTGCTTCAAAGCTGAAAGACGCGTCGCTGCAGCTTTCACTCGACGGGTTTGAGCTTCTAGGGGCCAGTTTACTGTCCGATGTTCTCCGCGATGGTGACTTGGTTGTCGTGAAAGCCGCCGAGATATCAAAGAAAACTGCTGGTGCGCGTTTTCTTTCGTCTGCAGTGTCTCACATTCAACCACAATGAAGTTGGCAAGAAGAGGAAAAGGAGTCCGAGTCCAAAAAACATACCCCCCGCTGTCTCGACTCGCTCTCCTTCAGTCTCGTCTTCCTCGTCCTCGTCATCCTCTTCATCCACGGACGAGTCTGATACCGATTCCGATTCTTCTACCTCGTCGTCTTCGTCTTCCCCTCCACCGACTTTCACTACCCATCCCCGCGTACAAACCCAGACAGCACGCAGAGCGGCGCCAACTTACCCTCCTATCGCCCCCAAAAACCCTATGCACGTTCCGCCAGGCAAGGGACTTTCGTCTACCCACTCACGGAACCAGCGGCGTCGCATGAAGCGCCTAGCCACCACCAACGCACTGTCTATTCCTGCCCCCGTCCCTGATTTTGTTTCCGCGACTAATGCGACTTCAGTCGTGAAACAAACTGACGCGGAAGATCGCCGGGAGAAAGCACGGCAGAGCAAGGGGCCGGCTCCGGATGTCGCGTCTGCGCTCAACAAAGCATTCGGGGGAAATGAACGCGCAGGCCGCCTTGATCCCGGCGCGTTCGATGCCGCCGAGCCGCCCTCTCCGTCGACGTTGCATACGCCACTTTACCCGCCGACCGAGGCGGAGGAGATGCTTAATGTGCAGATGATGTCAATGCTCCCAAAATCAAAGAACAAGAACAAAAGCCGCCGGGGGGCAGATGAAGTAGATCCTCGGAGTAGGAAGATTGTATTTGGGTCTCCGCCGCCGCCGGTCGCCGAGCTTTCTTTCAGCAATGAAGGGGAAGTACGGCGTTCACGCCCGATGCTCATACCGCCTTCCGCTCTGCCCCCGCGCCTGATACCCAGTAACGTCTTTATCACCTGCATCGACGTCGAGGAGGGCATGAAGAAGCCACGGAAAAAGAAGCGACGAGTGGAACAAGAGACGGAGGAAAGCTGGGCGGTGGACGAGCCCATGATGCTGAACTATGGGGATGGGGATGTTTCGGGCCTGGTCGTCGAGCAACGCGCGTTGGACCCGAGCATGTTCGATCTTGAGGCGGCGCCTGTCATCACTTCACATACGCAACTCACGGAAGGGTGCATCATAGGATATATGGTATGTGGGCTCCTTGAGCGAAGCTCTTGCTGTTCGTCTCTAAATCGTTGCAGGGGTTGATGATGAATTTGAAAAACTTCACGCCCGAGATCGGGCAGCGCTATGGGCGTGTAATGAGCTGGACTCCAGACGAGGCGGTAAACATTCAGCCACTATTTACGAACGAGGATTCAGACGAGGAGGAATTGGAATGGAGGGAGGTTGAGGGACAGTGGAAGCTATGTACCTGAATAATATAATAAATTATATTCTGTTGTGGTGTGATTGTCACCCGCTTGTTGACTCGCTCTCGCTCACTATGGTACGTTTCCTTTCCTTCTGCTGTATACTCTCCCTCATGTTCCCCAGCCTCCTCCGAAGTCCAAAGGTGGGAAGATGCTCAGCCTCATCAACTGGCGGCTGAAAGTCACGATAAACGACGGGCGCGCTTTGACTGGCCAAATGCTCGCCTTTGACCGACACATGAATCTCGTTCTGGCGGACTGCGAGGAGTTTAGACGCGTCAGGCCCAAGAAAAAAGCAGGCGAGGAGCCCGCGCCGGAGCAGGAGATGAAGAGGACCCTAGGACTTGTCATTCTGCGAGGAGAGACCGTGGTGAGTCTGAGTGTTGAGGGGCCCCCGCCTGTTGTAGACGACGATAAAAAGAACGCGGTACGTTTTATCCTGTTGTTCCGCTCACACTCACCGATTCACCACCCATGCGTCGCAGCTCCCTGTTGGCCCGGGGCGCGGTATGCCTGCAGGTCGCGGTATGGGTATGATGCCTCCGAGTAGGTTCATCTATCTCTGCGATGGGCTCTCGTTGTTGACTTGTTTCATATCAGTGGGTATGCCTTCGATGCAACGCCCTCCGATGCCGTTCCCGCCTCCAGGAATGCCCGGTCCTCCCCCCGGATTCAGGCCCCCTGGCTTCCCACCCGGCATGCCGTTCCCGCCTCCACCAGGCTTTGGGGGACCCCCGCCAGGGTGAGTTGTCGCGTATCTCATCCAGCTTCCCCTTAACTGACCCCGACGTAGGTTCCAGCCCCCACAGTAGAATGTGTTGCCTAGTTCTCAAAAGCTGCTGTATCTTGCCGTCATGGTCTCCTATCTTGAAATCTACGCCAGAACTACGTCGATGCGTTGTGATGCCTGACAAACGCGGGTTCGTTTCGCTGCGAGCCAACTCGAGTTTTGAACGCCGCCTTTGCCCGTGAAAGGACATTCGTCTCTGAGTGCATTGAGAGCTTGTGCGTCCTGCTTTGGGCTAATTACAGATAAATGTTGAGCGTCGACAGGAACTGCAATTCGGTGAGTACAATGCGCATCTGAACATTGCTTTGTCAAGCTCGTATGTGTTGGATCTTTGACCACATCCTTCGCTCTTCGTCGACTTGATCCCTTCTATGTTCGGCCTTCGTCCGGGCTTGACACGAATCTCCTTCTTTGCCATCGATGCTTGTACTCCTTCTGCCTGGATTCCTTCCAAAACGAAATTTCCTTTCAGTTCTTTGCGAAGATCCTGGTGAGGGGAAACGAGAATCGACATCCACCCCGGCTCTCTCAAGGGTTCACATCCCGGAAACCAGGCGTTCTTGACCGGAATATGCCGTCGCGACCCTGACCGGACGAAACGACGTCCTAATAGGCAAATTCCGCGATTGAGACAGTTGCCGGCCGAGTCGCTTGCCATTTCCTCGATCCTCGATCGCCTTGAATTCTCACATAATATGATCATGATGAACTCGCCTTAGCTTGCTCGCCGCACGTTCGGGGGGATCTTGGCACACGGCATCAAGTGTTTCTCTGCGTCGCGCAAGAATCCGCGTGCCCGCATTCTGGGAGCAGCAAAATGGGCTGGCTGAGGCAGAGTCGCTGTTCGTTGCAGCCTCCGGCGCCACTGATACTTCATCCGTCTCTAGCCACTTTGTCTGCTTGCAGCAATCCCGCCTGATGGAGGCGCAGGCACAGCGGGCGGGCACACAAGCAGATCTCACGATCGCAATATCCATTTGGGAACCATATGAGGATCTGCCTCCGTTAATGGCTTCGGTGGCGACGGCATCCCCCGTAAATGGCAGGTCTAATAAAATTGTCCACCTACTTCCTTAGCTCATCTGTCGCTAGCCAACGCATGCATACGTACGCTCCACACCCCGAGATCAAATCTGATTCTACAGTTACCCTCCACAAATGATTTGTACCCCACAAGTTCAATGGGGTCGGCCTTTTCCTTTGGGTGCGTTCCCAGCGGCAATCCACTTGATTTTGTCTGATTCGGTGGGCACTTGTGTCGCTCATTGCGGCGTCGCGGGAGGTGTCATCATCAGCCAAAAACAGTTAGCTTTGGGTTGCCTCCGGAGCTTTCGGGGGCGCAGGTGACTGGACGGCGTTGGGTAGCGTTGGGTAGGCGGGATTGGCCGAGTGCGGCGATTCACCGAATGCAATGTCGACTTGTTCAGCCATTGTTCAGCGTTGGCGATGTAACATGTTGCTGTTAGACTTGCTCAAACGGGCAAACCCCAGCCAAAGGATTGGCTGTGCTTGAGTAGCTGCTCCAGTCAACTGACTAGTTATCTGGACTTTATCCTCCCAATCCCCGAGAGCTTCGAAATTTAAATTTATGCGTGATAACGCGAGAGGGCCAGAGAGTGGTTGATAGATATATGCCTGAATACACGCTCTGTACATTATATGTACAGACAAAAAATAGCGTACATGTGGGAGATGAGACGTCTAGGGTGTATGTAGTGCAGCAAATACGAAAGCAGAGTGAAAGTGTGGGGATTGGATGCGCCGGAACGAGAGTGGTGGTATGCAGAATGGGAGGTAAAATGCGGCGGATGCATATACAAGTAGGCGTGTGGTCATGAGGCCTTTTGTTGAGCGTTCGTGAAGGGGTCGATGCTGGAGACGGAGAACGCGAGACGACATCTATATGGGGAGGCGGCTATAAATCATGCCGCGGCGCGTGCGAGCTTGCGACCACGGGGGGCGGGTGCGCGTCGCTGGATGACGAAGCGCTGAGACTCGGGGCTGCTGCTGGTGGTCGCTGGGTCCTGAGAGACCCACCACACGGGAGAGATATCGCCGTCAGACGTGGACTCGTCCGACGGGAGCAGCCGGGGAGGTGGAGGCGGGTGCGTCTTTGCAAAGACGGTGAAGTTGGCGGTGGTAAGGCGCGGCAGCTGCGGCCGGGACGCTTTGGGGGCCCACGAGCGGACGAGGCCCCCGAGCGAAATGGGGGAGGCAGTGGTGGAGCTCGCAACGAGAGACTCTGTCGCAGTGGGGGACGTGCGTGTGGGTCGTGGAGGGGACGCGTGTGGTTTAGAGGTCACGTCCGAGTCTGAGGTGATTATACATGCAGTCGGGAACTGCGGGGTGAGGATTCGCTTGGAGGGCGAGAGGTAGAGGGGGGGAGACGGCGGAGGGGTGGGGTCTACGGCCTGTGCCCACAAGGAGATTCGGTGCCACGAAGAATAGGTTGGGGCATCGTCTTCCTTGTCGTCGATATATGACGGGGCAGAGGCGAGTTGGCGACAAGTATATGAACAATATGCTTGCCGGTCGTCGACGACGACGTTGGTGCAATGCAAGCAACAGTGGAGACAAAACTGTTCGTCGGACATTATCGAGGCTGGCTGGGGGGGGAGAGATATTTGAGCTGCGCGGGGGAGGGGGGGTGGAGGTTGGCGGCTCTGCGGGGGCGCCAGTGTGCGTAAGTGGTAGGGGTAGCTGGGTGTTGTAGAGGGGAGGAGGGGGGTACAGAGTGTGTTGCGCTGAAGAGTGCGCGGGGACACAAGGTAAGAAGTCGCTTACTTGGTATTTATACTTACAGGGATCGAGATCTAGTAGAAGTCTAACGGCTAGCCCACTCCAGAAATGGCGAGGAACAGACGAAAAGTCGTGGGAAAGCATTCTGGATGTTAAAGTTGAAAACTAACTCACCAAACGGTCGGGCTCTCGGCGGTGGGGCCAGTTCTAGATTTATGACCACTGGAGATCTTCCACGCCTTCACACCGCAAGCCTGGCGCTTACAAGCCTTTCTAAAGCCCTCCAGCGCGTGAGGAAGCAGCGAGTAGTTATGATGTTCCTGCGTTGCGACGTTGTGAAGAGAAGTATACATATGGTCTCGGAGACAAGTCTGATCTCAGCCAGCGGCGGACGAGTCGCCTTGTTTCGCGATATCACCGAGGCCTTGTAAGCGAGCCGTAGCGATTCGGATTCGATCTTGTGCGAGTCGCGCATACGAAAAAAAATGCATACTGCGGCTTTATTAACGTCCGCCCGAGAGCCGTATCCGGTCGATGCATCCTCTGGCAATCGTGAGTCGGGAACATTTACTGGTTTTTTTTGGTCTCCCTCCCCTTCTTTTTCCCCTCGGCATCCACCTTCGTCGCTTGCTGTTCCCTCGCATCTGCCCGTCTCGCATATTCCTGTCCCGCCTGTACAAAAATACCTCAGTAGTCTTCTCCGCCGTGTCTCACGCGAGCACCCACCTGGAGCAGAAGAATGAGGCCCAAACAAACCATGATGATGATGTTGGCCGCCGACAGGAGTTGCATCGCTTGGATTCGGTCGCTGCGCGTCTCTTCTTCCAGGGGCGTAACAATCGTCCGCAACGCCGGTACCACAACCGTGAGATACAAGGAAAGCGCAAAGATCAACGACACTGTGTCTTGCCGTCAGCACCTGGCACTTGAGCCGCTGAGCTTCCTACCTATAGATGAACCGTCGAAAAACATGGCGCTGTCGTCCCAGACGTGCAACTTTGCTATAAGCCCTAGGAAAATCACTCCAACCATCCCATGTAACAGAGCCTGGGTCCCAAGTGAACAACCTAGGCCTTGTTGTACCCATACGTACGCACCTTGATTGCTGGAGGCGCATTGAAAAATGTGGTGTAGAACTGAAAGCCGTCCTCTATCGTGTCCGGCGTCAGGTCTCCCCACAAAACACGATGGTCGATGTTCAAACAAATGTAAAGCACTCCTAGAAAGAAAGCACAGCAGGCCGAGACGACAGCTGCTGCGAAGCCCATGTAGCCAGAAGGTGCAAGCGGAGGGGCAAAGATGAATCACGTCGGTTTGATGTGATCGTGTCGGAGCTTGAAAATCACGGTCCACACTGGTCAAGAACAACAACAGTTAAAGATAAGCTGGTACCAGATATTGTAAAACAAGAGGGTATATATACAGAAAAAAACTACAGCTATAATATAGCAAATACATACTATACTGGTGCCACTGCAGACTCCATGGTGTGTCGCGGCGATTGTGGCGGTCGCGGCGACGCAGGAAGCCCCATCATCGTCGAGTAGCGATTTCCGCGCGAAGACTGCATCACCGACACGTTGAGGCCCTTCGAGGTGGCGGTCGAAGACGCCTTCGTAGAGGGCTTGGTCCCTTCCGGCGTCATCGGCGAAGCTACCTGCGCCTGCGCGTGCTCATGCTGTACCGATGATCCCGGCCCTGGACTAGAGTTGGACGACTCGACGGTCACGTTGTCCTCCGTCGTCTCGCTTTCGTACTGTACAGAATCGTCGTCTGATGGCCCCTCATCCGCCGCTGAGGAATAGTCGGTTAGCTCAGCTAGCAATGGCATTAAGATCCTCCAGCTCACCCGTCAGTGACCGTCCCGACAGTCCGAGTAGCTGATCAGCAGCGCCACTAGAGTACTGGCGGCTGTTCCGACGTCGGTGTGTGTCTGACGACCGGTCCGAGGCCCCTAGCAGTTCCGGGTCCGCTGCTGCTGCTGCAGCCTCCTTGGCTGCATCCGGCTCCTCTTCTTCCCCGGCCTCGTCAGCCCCATCGGCATCGACATTGAATACCCGATTGAATTCGCCAAGCATCAGACTGAACACGCCTGCGGGGATGCCCAGCGTTGGGCTGAACACAATCCCAACATTCCGCATCGTCATCTTATTCACCGTCGAGTTTTGCACGATCAGGATGAGGTGCGCCGTCAGCGCGCGCAGGAGGCTGTAGTTGGCAATCGGGAGCGCCGAAATGAGCTGCGAAAGCTCTCTGATCCGCTCCTGCGGGTCTACAAAGTCTACGTATGCAAGGGTCAGCGATGGATCAAGGGCGGGGCGCGCCCAAAAGACGTGTTGCATCACATACCTATGACGGACAGGAACCGAAGATGAAGGTTGTGCGTGAGGATGCTGGCAGGCAGCTCCCTCAGGAAACTTTTCAGAAGCCCAGCGATCGCGTGCGGGTCCCAGTATTCGTCGGAGCCTACGAGGTCAATGTCCCCTTCTACGTACAATTTAAACGTCGAAAATCAGTACGCAAACGTCGGGCGATTGTGATATCGGCTCTTACCCATATTGAAGCGGTCTTTCAGACTCTTGATCACGGCAGAGCTGCCACTCAGCCGATAGATACCTTCCTCCTGGTCCGCCTTCTTGGCTTCGAGATACTGGATGCAACGGAAGACGATGGCCGGCAGGTTGGCGATCTGAGCAACGTCCAAAGACTCTTCTAGCGTTACGCCAAACACCGCCCGAGGAACAAAGGTAACAGCAGGAGTGTGGGCCTTATCTGCACCTGGATAAAAGAAGGAAAAAGAGTCAGTCAGTGGCCTCGAGGGAGGAAGAAATAATGCGTACCACCCGCCCCAGGTCGCCCAAAGCCCCAGAAGGATCGCGATTTTGCCTTTTCGCGGCGCTCCGAGGCCGCAGCCGCAGCGGCGGCGTCAGGAGGTGCATCCTTCCCTCCAAACTTGAATCCACTGGGGATAGGCGCTCCATGCATGGGACCCGAAATCTTGACCTTTGACTCGGGTTTTTCGGGAGAGGGCGGCCTGTCAGGCGGCGGTACTGCTGGCTGCTGCTGCGATGTGGGCGGGCCAGGTGTAATCGGTGACGACACCACCGTATTCAGCGTAGGGTGGAAGCCCTTCGCGGTACCCTCCCGCGTGCGGTGTTGCTCTGGCGAGTGCTGCCGGCGGCGCGGTGCCCCGTTTTGCTGCTGCTGCATATCGGGGTAATACCCTTGCTCCGAGTTGGCGCGTTGGTATGTACCCTCTGGGGGGAAGCCCGCGGCCGCGGTCGCGAGCGGTGATGAATCGGGTAGACTGGACGGCTGCGGTCGTTGCTCCATGACGCGGCGCGCCGTCTGCGAATCGTTGAAGCCGGCGCCGTTGGGCCGTTCGATGGGTGAGTTGTAGTCGACCGAATGCGCAGGGCTGGCCGAGCGCTGATACTGAGAGTTGGCGTCGGTGCTCGGTCGAGACTGTGAGGAGCCACCATTGGCATACGTGCCGGCCCCCTGTTGCACGTACGAGACGGAATCCTCGCTGTACATGCCTGAGAAGTAGCGCACGAGGATCTCGACCCAGCTGTCCCGGTCGGCGTCGCTCTCTGCGCACAGAACGTGCCGCGGGTGATTGCCGCCTGGGCCCTTTTTCGCCTCGACAATGAGGAAAGCATGCCGATACTCCTTCTCTTCGTCGGTGGCAGGCCGCTCGCTGCGCTGCTGACGACCGATCTGAGCCCCGGTCACGGTTATCGAGCCAAGATGCGCGCCACCACGCTGGGGTAACTGGCGTAAGACCAAGTAAAGAATAAGAGAAAAAACGAGGGTTTACGCACGCAATCATAATACTCGAGCACTGGCCCCTGTAGGACAAAGAAGCGGGTTTTCCACCCACCAAAGTTCTTGCCCCGTTTCGTTAGATAGCCCTCCTTGTGGCCGGCTTGCATGACAGGCTGCTTGTACTCGCGCACAATGTCGGACGTGAAGAAGGCAATCACTTCGTCGTTGTTCTTGACGGGAAGATTGACTAGCGCCTGCAAGTACGTCTCCAGGATGGCCTACCCCCAGCGTTAGACAAGATTCGAATTTTGGTCGAAAAAAAACGACTGTACGCACCTTTCTTTGGTCGACCTTTGCCGGCGCATGATCCTTCCAAAGCTTTCCCTCCGGTAAGCTGACCATCTTCTTCCCGACACCCTTGCCGACGCTATTCCGGACGCGCTGGTCGAGCGCGAGCACGTCCGAGTACATCTTCTCAACCTTCCAGCCCTCTTTGTTGTTGCCAGGGTCGACGAACACGACGAATGAGAGCACCTCTTTACCACGGTCATTTGGTCGGACGAACGAGTGTGAAACGGTTACGATCGTCTTCGGGAGGTCAGTAGAGATGAGGGGGAGCGCGCGGAAAGAGGCGGGAACGGTACTGGCGACGGGGGACATGCGCACAGGCTGCAGGGGGGTTTCGGGCGGGTATTGCGGCTGCTGCTGTGCCGATGGTGGTTGTCGTTGGGGTTGTAAGGGCGTCTCGCCAGACAGAGGTATTTGGGATTGAGATGTTTTACGCTGAGGGTGGAGCGGCGGCTGGGAACTCTCTGGAGGCGCAAAGTTCTGCTGCATTTGCTGCTCGCGCATCTGTTGCTCTCGCATTTGATGTTCGCGCGTTTGCTGCTCCCGTATTTGTTGTTCCCGCATTTGCTGCTGCTGCTGCATCTGCTGTTGCTGCTGCTGCTGCTGCATTTTTTCTTGCTGTTGCTGAGCAAGTGCCCGCTGCTGCTGCTGTTGCGCCACCAGACCCGCTTGTGCCCGGTCTTGGGCCTGCTGATACGCAAGCGCCTGAGCCTGGGTATTTGCCATTGCCTGCGCTTGGGCCTGCGCCTCGGCCTGGGATGGCGGCTGTGGTGGTGGTAAGGGAAAGTCGGCAGCGGCGGCTTGTGGTGGCCGCCGGGCGAACAGCGGTTGAGTCTGCGGGAGCAGTGCGGGCTCGGGCGCCTGGGGCTCGTCGTCATTATCGTCTTCCTCCCCAGCGTCTTCGTCGTCGGCGGGGAGCTCGTCGTCGTCGTCATCTTCCTCTGGTTCATCATCGTCAAGATCAAGAAACTCGTGACCACCGGACGCCCCAGCGCTCGGGGCGGGCGGCAGGACGCGAGGGGCAAAGGCGTCGACCTTTGGGCTCGGAACGGGAGTTTCGCCCATGTTGGCGATGTACTGCCGAGCCTCATCAGGCAAGGAGATACGGGATTCGCGAGAGAGAGGCTGGCCGCGGGCGTCAGTGAGAGCGCCGAGCAAGCTCGGACCCGCAGTCGGTTGGGCGGTGGAGGGGGAGGGAGCCTCGACGGGGGTGCCCGGGGAGGTGGTGATCTGAGGTTCGCGGCGGGCGCCCGATGTGGTTGATGGGGCAGTCGTGTAGACGGCGGTCTGTGGCGTTGACGCAAGCGGGGACGAGCGATGTTGGGGCGGCGAGTTATGTGATGAGCCATGGGACGCGGAGCTGGCCGCGGTGTTTGGTGTGGCGTCGTTGCGGGCGGGGGGCTTGCCGCCTGCGACACTGAAGGGTGCATTCTCCGAGGTTGCGGAGCCTAGTGCACTGGCGGGCATGGGGAGACTCTCTGCACGCGGGGGGACGAGGAGGGGAGCAAGGGAGGATTTTTGACGCGGGGGGGTCGCGGTAGAGTTTGACTGGAAGGAGGGAAAGGTCGCAATGTCCTGCTGCGACCGGCCTGTCCGCGGGTTCTCTGCATCAGAGTGAGTAATATGTGAAGGGGGGGAAGGTAGAGAAGGGATGGGCGCACGAGTGTCGTCAACGGCGGTCGCTGGAGTGCGGGGGATGCGCGGCGAGTCGAGGTTCTCTGCGGCGCCATTCTCCTTGCGTCTCCGGTCAGGCGATCCGCCAGCCAAAGCGGACATCTTCGCCTTGTAGCCATCTCGCTCTCCGCGGACGCGCTCGAGCTCCTTGAGGATCTGGTTGTAGCCTGTGCGCTGTTTCTCGATGAGTTTCCATAGCTGGGCGTTCTGTGAACTGAGAGTGTTGCGCTCGGTGACGGCCTGGTCGAGTGCGGCAATCTTGGGGTCTGCTGCGGTAGCGTGGGCGGCAAGGAGCGCGTCGAGGGAGAGGGCGGCTGTGGGGGCTGCTGGAGGAGGCGGATTTGGGGGGAAATTGGCGGATGAAGCGGAGGAGGAAGTGAGTGTGCGCTGGTGGAGATGCGGGTGCTGGGGAAATGCGGGGGACGATGTTGAGGCGGGAGGGAATTGGTGTGTGCTGCGACTCGGGGTAGAGGCCATTGCGGAGGAGGCCTTGGCTGGAGGCAAGGAGGGACCACACCCGTTTCAGCCAAACTCACACGATATCAACAATTCATCAAATCCTCGTCCACCTGCTCTGTTCGTAACTCGACACATCCACAAAATTCCCGTCCCCAGCCACAGAAAATACCCGCCCCGTCTACAATACTGCGTTCCACGTTAAACTCCAAGTTGAACTGCAAGTTGAACCGTGATGTAGACGCTGGTTGCAGCTGACATGTTTGGCTTTTTGCCGACAGACGCTCGGGGTGCTCGGAGGTCAAGTCAAGGACATCCTCCTCGTAAGTAAATAATATTTGTACAGAGGGGCTCAGTCGTAGCCATGTTTCGACTAGTCCAGGACACGATCACGTTCCAAGACCAGGCTGCGTGAGGGCGCTGTGGTTTTTCAGCCTTGACACGGTGCACGGTCACATCCTGTCACATCGCAAGGAATGCTCCTCCGTCTCCTTCGTGTCGCAGGCGCCAGACGGACATTGTCTACGGCAGCGCACCCTGAGCATGCTGTTATATCGACGTTCGATCTGTTCAGTATCGGTATTGGCCCTTCTAGCAGTCATACAGTTGGGCCCATGAGAGCCTCCAGGATCTTCTGTGCTGGTAAACATCATTTTCCAGTCGCCACCCAACATCTCCTCATCTCCCCTGCAGATCTCCAGGAGCTCAACCTCCTCGACAAGGTCAGGACAGTAAAGATCACCCTGTATGGTTCGTTGGCCGCAACAGGAAAAGGGCATCATACACCCCAGGCAATTCTACTTGGTTTAGAAGGCAGGTAGGGCGCGTCCCGTTACTTTCTTTACTTTGCTGATTGCTGCAGCGAGCCCGAGACGATAGACACCGGCACAATCCCGACCCGGTATGAAACTATCGTCAAGAACAAATCCCTCCTACTCTCCGGCCACCATAGAATTCATTATGATATGGACCGCGATATGCTTTGGCGGTGCGCCGTCCGTGCGTGTGTATTCAATCAATAACCCCGCCTAGATGGGATCAAGTCCTCAAGACGCACCCCAACGGCATGAGGTTCAGCGTATTTGGCGACGATGGCGACTTGCTCGCTACCAACGAGTATTTCAGCGTCGGCGGTGGCTTCGTCGTCAACGACAAGACCAAAGTGGACGAGAATCTCTTTTACAAAGGCGTCGATAAAAAGGCTGTTCATGGCGCGCGGTTGCACCAGGTTCAAGCGCCGCCCGACGTCGACAACACTTTTGCGGATCCCAGCGCCTCTCCGACGACGACCGAGGAGACGCAGGACGCGGACCCGCAGCAGGGGCTGATTCCGTATCCCTTCGCGTCTGGAAATAGTCTGCTCCAGCTGACGAAAAAGCATAATGTGCGTCTCTTCACTCGCGTCGTGTATGTATCCTCACCACGCGCTGGTGCGGGCAGATGACGATAGCCCAGATCGTCTGGGACAATGAGAAGGCTTTTGGGTATTCGGATGAGGACGTGCACGACAAGGTGAGGGCTAATACTATCCGAATCTTCTTCTAGCTGGTAGTTTATCGCGGTCGTGAGCAGATACTCCGCATTTGGCAGGTTATGGATGAGTGCATTCGAACAGGGGTGTCTTCCACGGAAACGACGTTGCCCGGCCGCTTGAGGCTCAGGCGGAGGGCGCCGATGCTCTATCGGAGGCTTATGCGCGGGTTCGTGCAAGGCATCTTCTCGTTTCAGATTTTAATTCGCGTAATAGGTTTTATCCTGGGATGGCCGCTCCAATGAGCGACCCCGCTATTGCGGCGGGAGAATCGGCAGGCTGGAGACCCGAGAGCGCGATTGATGCGCCCATTGCCGGATTACCCACACATTCTGACGTTACCATTGATCCAGAGGCGCCGACGCCGCTGCGACCTGCTGTCTCGCGCGCGTCGCGCCCTGCGCGCGTTATTGGCTCCTTTGAACACGCAGTGCTCCCCATGCCTCCTGTGCGCCAGCAATTGTTTTCATTCCACTTTCCGACTGATTGGATTTGTACTAGAGGAAAACGGTCATCCCAGCCATGGACTTTTTGTCGTGTTACGCTATTGCTGTCAACGAAGTCAATGCCGGTAGGTTTTTCTTTTCTTTTCTTTCTTTGAGTCGAAGCAAGCTATATAATTTGTAGCCGGGGGACGTATCGTCACTTCCCCCACGAATGGCGCCGCTGGTGTCATCCCTGCTGTGCTCAAATACATCCTCGAGGTACGGATATGGATGTATTTTTTATTTTGTCTGTCTGACGGGCTGTTTTCTCAGTTTGTGAGCGATGATCCAGAGAAGAGTGTACTTACGTTCCTCCTCACGGCATCGGTGAGGCACAAAGACGGTGGCTGGAGTAATACTGAAAGAAACAATCCAGGCTGTTGGCATGCTTTTCAAACGGGGCAGCACTATTTCTGCAGCCGAGGGAGGGTGTCAAGCCGAGGTGGGAGGTATGCGCTTCCCTCGCATTTCTTTCCCCGCATGGAATAATAACATAACGCGCTAGTGGCGTGTTCGATGGCTAGCGCGGGCTTTGCGGCGTGTATGGGCGGTGCGTTGCGCGCGTATGTCCAGTCTCCGTTTGGTGAATTTCCTGACGTGGTGGCATGTACAGCGTCCCCAGAGACGGTGTTGCAGGTTTGAACGTTTTCGAGTTTATGTGTCGCCGTCACTCATTCCCTAGGCGGCCGAGATTGGTATAGGTGAGATTGTATCTCTTTCTTTTGAGGTTCCAGGCACTTATATCAGCGCGCTTAGAGCACAATTTGGGCCTGACGTGCGACCCCATCGATGGGCTGGTACAGGTGCCGTGTATTGAGCGAAACAGTCTCGGAGGTACGCCGTTTGCGGAGGTCAAAGTGTCCTGATCAAATTTCGCCAATAGCTGTAAAGGCGGTGACGGCAGCTCAGTTGTCCTTGGCGAGCGATGGTGTATATCGTGTTACGCTCGACGAGGCCATCGAGGCCATGCGTGTTACTGCAGCCGACATGAGTGTTTGTCTTCAAAATCTATGCCCTCGATTTTTTTCCGCTGACACGATCGCGGATATAGGTCAAATACAAGGAGACTTCGTTGTCTGTGAGTTAAACCTGCCCCACTGTTAGTCCCGCTTCTCACGCATTCATTGAACAGGGTTTGGCTGTAAGCTGCATGTTCAAACGATTGATGATGTTCATTCAACGCGCCACAGACATCCGTGAAAATTCCACTTACCGTACCCGCGTGTTAGAATCTTTAGATCCTAGATTTTCTTTCCTTTCGAACGTAGCAGTAGTTTCTGTGATAATAGTTTTTCGAATATAGATGTGGAATGTCACGATGTCACGGGCGGATCCAACTTGAAAGGGGTACAGTACTGTACACCTGGCCACCATGTTGGAAACCGAGACCGCTGTAGTCGTCTTCTTGGTGGGCATCTCTATTGTACTTGCCTGTGTCGCTCTATGTCACCTCAAAGTCTCCAATCCGCTTCCTCCTCGTCCGCCACTCCTGGGCCCTCCTCTTGCGGTGAACAACACGCGCCTTTTCCAGGAACGTTTTTCACGATTACCACCCCCAACTCCTGCAGAAGTTGCTTGCGTTGATATCCAGTCATACGCGTCCCTCCGCACCCCACCCAAGGGTTCAACCGTCTCGAATCGCCGTCACTTTACTGCACCTGCCTCGCCCAATCAATATCTGCTAGAGCGCCAACGCGCTCATCTCAGACTGCCACATAAACCTCCATCGCTACCCACTACACCCGCGTTGCCTTTCCCCGTCACCCCGCCGCGCTCGCCCGCACTCGATTTGCGCCAAGTTGCTATTCATCAGAACCGGATCGCGCGTCTGGATGGTCCATGCGTCGACTACCCCCCTCGCTCGCCACCTTCCTGTAGTGGGAGTCTCGCGTTCAGTTCGCCGCCGCGCTCGTGGTCTCCTTTCGATCCAGACCAGGACTCTAACGCACGCTTCCTTGCTGGCCCGCCACGCTCTCCCTCCCCAGGTCCTTCTCGTGTTGCGCAGAGGCGTACCGGTCCAATTGCGACATCTCCCCAACTGCAAACTACCACGTCTGGCTCTGCATCAATTCCCTTCCAACCCTTTTGCTTTGTTCACCCTCTTCATTGCTTCCCAGTCTGCTGATTCCACCCAAGTCAATATCATCCTCCACAAGTCGAGCAGAACCATGCTCGCCATCAATCTCGATTCATGACGAGCCAAGGTCGCCTTCACTTGCTTCAACAAGGCAGACCGAATCAATATCTCTGATGATCCCGACTCCCTCCAAACCAGTTGCTTCACGGCCTGAGCGACTTCTGTGTCACGTTCCTTCGTTCCCCATCCTCAAGACTGTTCCTGAATCAGATTGTCGCCTTCCATTATCTGATGTGTGCAACGCCATTCCGACAACCCCAGTCGCCTCACACCCGTGTCCTCTACCAAATCATCTTGCAGCTCTCGTTTCTCCGTCCAAGCCTCAGAGACGCGTGGACCGCGGGCCAGATCCAGTCTACCACTACCGCCCGGATGCGCCTGCGGTTGTCATTGCTAAGAGCATCGTCCGTCCTGCTCAAAACGACTTTCTGAACTTTTCTGCTGCGCTTGGTGTCAAGTTGGACGGTAAAGGATGGGTTGCAGACGGGCCAAATGAGGTGGTCGAAAACAAACTCAGGAAAAAGAAAAAGAGGACAAGTGCAAGGGGGATCCAGCCTAAGCTGTTGATCCATCGACCAGGTTCAACAACTCCGAAACTTTTCCCTGCGTTTGAATCCACAACTTCGCAAGGATCTTTTGTTGTGTTCCAATGAAGAATCTCTGCGGAGGGATGCGGTGGGGTCCCTACGCGCCGCGTCCTGCCTGTGCGATTCAGTTATCTACTTGGATATTTTAGATTTGTATTATGCCCGAGTTTGTCCGTTTGAATGGCCGAGTTTGTCCGCTTGTCCTTCCTTCATCGTGTGAACTTTCAACACCAGACCACTATGTCGCGTTCCGGTTTGAAGCTCTTCAATACAAAATTGACGCGGTTGCTAGGTAAAGGGATACCTCTTTGGCAGAAATTCACCTCAACTGGGCTTTGAAAGGCATTAGAACTCCAGTAGTCTGGTGCGAGTTGTTCTTCCTATTCCGCAGTTGTTCTTATACTAGGTTGTGCGTATGCCTCGTTTGTAATTGACGACTGGCTAAATCCGCTGTATAGGCACTGTCCAGCGGGCCTATGGCCGGGGCTGCAGGGGGTATTATATTCTAGGTTCCACTATTTTAATCTAGATCTCAATTCATTGTATGTAGGTGAATTAGCTGGCCAAGTATCTGCTGCCGGAGGATTTGGGTTCATGTCTGCAGGTTAATTCAAGCCCCAATCTTCATTTTGAAGCTGATTCCAGCCGTCGAGGTTATGGCGCCACGGTCGACGATTTCACGAAACAGTTCGCCATCGCCCGTTCTTCCTTCCAGACCGCAGACTCAGTCCATTCTCCGGCGACCCAATTTCCTATCGGCGTCGGTTATCTGGCCTGGCAATTGGAGCAGCCCGAGTCCACTCTCGTCGATCTCTTGCCCGTTGCTCTGGACCATAACGTTCAAGCCGTTTGGTTCGCCTTTGGCGAAAATCTAGCTCAGTGGATCCAGTTCGTGCGTGACCACGACAAACGGAGCGGCAACGGCAAGAAGACCCTCATTTTTGTCCAAATCTCCACCGTCAAAGAAGCTGTAATCGCCGTCAATGAATGGAAAGTCGATTGCGTTGTGGCGCAAGGTCGGGCTTCTCGTTCACGACTTTCATTTCACCCTTTCAATTGTTTTTAGGGGTAGAGAGTGGAGGGCACGGAGCTAGCCATGCTTTGCCGCTTCTGAACCTCCTTCCCTCAATCTTGGCGGCTGTGCCCGTTGACAGCCCCCCGATCCTCGCGGCGGGAGGATTGGTGAACGGAGGACATCTCGCCGCTGTACTGACCTTGGGAGCGTCTGGCGCAGTTCTAGGTTCTACTTTTTTTTTCATTCCTTGTTCTAGAAGATTGAGGTTGTTTTCTCATTAGGAACGCGCTTCCTACTCGCAAGCGCATCGTTGTACTCAGACGCACAGCGGGAAGCTCTCATCGGCGCTAGTTCTGAGATGTCTGTGCGAAGTATGGTACTGCTACTACCTCTTCTGTGCTCTCTTCCACGGTTAATTCTTGGAGTAGGCTTGGGATTATGCTCGGGGAACCTTGGGATGGCCCGCAGGCATCGATGGCCGCGGTTTACGAAACGTTCTCGTCGAAGACTTTGAAAAAGGTGTCAACGTCGAGACCCTGCAATCCAAGTTTCGCGAGGGCATCAAAACCAAGAATCTCGACTATGGCATCACATGGGCAGGAAGTGGTGTGGGGCAAATGTCGAAGACTCAATCCGCAAAGGCGAGCGATAATCGTTCCTCGTCCTCGTTGCTGCTAAATCACTGTCCAGTCGATTGTGGAAGAAATTCACCGCGAAAGTATCTCGCATCTCGATTCGGCAGCCCAGTTGTATTCCTGATCATTCTTGTCATGATATAATTACAGTAAAGAGTACATCTCTAGTTCCCATGAAAATTTGTTAGTGAACGATTTCGACACAAAGATCGCCTTGGTTGATAGAATCGCCTGGGACCGACAATCAGAAGAGTCACCAGCGAAAATAAAAGTCTTCTTCACCTTCCTGAACAACGACACGCTTGATGTGTCCAGATACGGGTGCGGTTACCGCCGATTCCATCTATAGCGTGGTTAGTCAATGCCCGAGCGTACCACCCTGAAAATACTCGCCTTCATCGCACTCAGAACTGCGGGTATTATAAGCTCCAGTGCATCGGCGGCGGTAGAGAGTACGTACCAGCAAGTGGATCACCCTTCTTGATTTCCTGGCCTTCCTTGACTCTGACTTCGACAACCACGCCGGACATGGGAGCTCCAACTGATCCAGGATCGTTCGTAGCCTTCTCCCGCGAGATTGTTTCCACAGCCGAGTTCTTGTCTTCGACAGACACCGCGCGGACCTGAAGTAAGGAGGGTAAAGACGCACGAGGCCAGTGGGGTTAAGATGGACGTTACCTCCCCATTGACTTCGAACCAAACATCGCGCTGAGCACGTCCCTCAACGACGGGACCAACGGCCATGAGGCGGATGATCAGGGTCTTGCCCTTTTCGATGGAGATGTGCATTTCCTCGCCAATGTCGGGGCGGCCCAAGAAGTAGCGAGTGGGAATGACGCTAAATGGATCTATCAAGTATCGCTCCAACGATGCGACCAGAAAACGTACCTTAAATCCCCGTACTTCTCGATAAATCCTTGGTACTCCTCGAATACCTAACCAGCCATCAGTGCCTCGGCTAAATTCGAGACTTGACTTCGCATACCTTGGGATACATCACCGACGATATAACATCCGCGTCGGTGATATGCTTCCCAAAGTTGCTTCGCAGGTCGGCCTTGATCTTTTTGAAGTCCAAGGGGGCCATAGTGGCGCCAGGACGCCCATCGATTCTCGGCTTGTTTCTGATAATCCGAGTGCGCAAAGGTTCTGGGAAGCCTCCCACGGGCTGACCAAGGTATCCTTGGAAGAATTCTACTACCGAAGATGGAAAGTCCAGCTCGTCAGCACGATCGATGACTTGCTGTTTGGAGAGCGAATTGGAGGTCATCCATTGGGCAAAGTCTCCGACAACTTTTGACGACGGTGTGACCTAGATATAATTTAGACAAGGATGAGAAGCCTGAGTGAATGGAACCATACTTTGACAATGTTGCCGCACTGGTCAGAACGATCAGACCGAGTCGGCGGGCGGACATAGGCAACTTACGAGATCGTTCGCTTCGATGTATTTTTGCTTGATCACTATGAGTCCCGTCAAGAAAATGACCACCAAACATCGCGGGAAGCCTACCGGTCCATTGGGTACCAAGGCCGAGTTGGGAAGCTTGGAACTACACGAGGAAGGTTGAAGCAATTGACGTTCGCGCAGAATTAGAGCACGTACCATGAGGTTGGTGTACTGTCCTCCAGGCATCTCATGATCGAAAACACTCGAATCGGACGCCCGAACATTGGCCTCGAAACAGGTGTAGAGCAGGCGGACTTGACTCCAATAGATGTTGAGGGCTTGGATATCTTCGAACCGGATCCCAGTTCCGAGGGACGTCTGTTCCAAGGCCATACACACGGCTCCCATAGACGGCTGAGACGTTAAACCGGACATGCCTACAGAAGATTGAAATTTTGGTCGACATGACCAGTAAAAACAAACCCACTGTCAATGGCGACATCGACAACGTCGGCGCCCGCAGCGGCACAAGCGATCATACTAGCAGCAGCGATACCAGCGGTGTCGTGGGAGTGTACGTGGATGGGAAGGTCGGGGTGCGCCTTGCGAATGGCGCCAATGAGGCTGGACGCGGTCACTCAACTGGTAGAAGAGGGTTAGGGGACGACATACAGCTTGGCCGCCTCTGGCTTCAAAAGACCAGCCATATCCTTAACACCAAGGACATGGATACCTTCCTTTACGAGCTGATCGACAAAGTCAAGGTAATATTTCAAGGTATACTTCTTCTCGTTGGGGCTTGCGACATCGCCGCTGTAACACACGACTGCTTCGCAAACACCGCCCGCCTTCTTGGCGGCATCGATACCGAGGCGCATCTGGCGTTATGTTAGGACGAACGCGGGCCGCCATGGGATTCACTCACGTTCTCTGAGTGAGAGGTCAGCACCTACTGACGACGAGTGGGGAAAAAAGCAACACACCAAAGTAGTTGAGCGAGTCGAACACTCGGAAGATATCCAAGCCATTTTCAACAGCCTTTTTGGAGAACTCGTAAATGGCATTATCACTGGACAAGATTAGTGACGAGCTGACTGGGGACCGGAAGAAAAACATACGGATAGCTTGTATACCCGACCCCATTCGCTCCACGGACAAGAGCCTGCAGAGGGATATTGGGGACCAGTTTACGCAGGGTACGCTAGTTTACGTCAACCTCGATAGTTTTCAACAGCGAAACAACACACCAGACGCTCCCAAGGATCCTCATACAAGAAGCGCATCGCAACATCAAACGTCGCGCCCCCCCAGCACTCGAGACTGTACGCATTTGCGAGCGCATAGCTTGTCTGCTTGGCAATGTTGACCATGTCAATGGTGCGCAAACGGGTCGCAAGGAGCGACTGGTGGGCATCACGCCAGGTCGTGTCCATGATGAGCGTGCCGGGGTACTCGCGGACGGCCTTGGCAAAGGCCTCGGGACCGTGTTCGACGATAATATTGCGCCAACCGACCTCGCATGGGAGCGAGGCGTCGAGGGGCGGGCCGTTGAGTGGGTCTTCCCGATTCTGGAAGGGGGGGATGACGACTTCGTCTTTAAGGCCGGGTTCACCCTGGGGAAGCGAGGCTTTGGGCTTGGAAGGCATGTAAAGAAAGGTGAAGTTACTTACCACTTGGCCCTTGATGGAACTGCCGTTGACGGCGAGGTCGCCGAGGTAGGCAAGCAGTTTCTGGGCACGATTCTGGCTCTGCACGAGTTTGAACAGCTCGGGGGTATCGTCGATGAACTACACAAAACGCTAAGCAAAGGGCGAAAAAGAAGATTTGTGAGTATTACCGTGGTCCAGGTCTGGCCGCCGATAAAGGTGTCGTGGGTCAAAAGACGGAACAGGAATGGGATGTTCGTCTGCGAAGTCAAGGTCAAGGTTCGCAGATGGTAGAATCAAGAGAGCAAACCTTGACGCCGCGGATACGGAATTCGACAAGGGCGCGCAGCATCTTGCGACGCGCAACCTCGTAGGTTGTGCCGCTGACCGTGCATTTCACCAACAAGCTGTCGTAGTGGGGCTAGAAAATAGAATAAATGTGACAAAAAGATATCTTAAGAAATCGCGCACCGTGATTTGAGCGCCGGCGAATCCGGAGCTAGCATCGAGGCGGACGCCGTTACCTCCCGCGCTGCGGTAGACCTCGATTTTGCCAGTGTCAGGCTGGAAGCCCTGCGAAGCATCCTCAGTGGTGATACGGCACTGAATCGCGAACCCGCGCTTCGTGACGGCCTCCTGTGTCAATCCGAGTTGCGGCAAGGTCGCACCGGCGGCGATCTGAATCTGTGCGGCGACAATGTCGATCCCGGTAATCTCCTCTGCGAACAATTAGATGCGCATGAACAGAAACGGGTGGAGATTTACCTGTGATAGTGTGCTCGACTTGAATACGCGGGTTGATTTCAATAAAGTAGTGTCTTCCCATCTGGTCCACGAGGAATTCAGCGGTCCCAGCATTGCGATATCCGACGCTCTTGGCCAACTTGATTGCGTCGGCAAGGATAGCTTGCCTGACTTCCTCGGGTAGGTGCGTAGCCGGGGCGACCTCAACGACCTTTTGATGCCGCCGCTGGACGGAACAATCACGCTCAAAGAGGTGGATGGTGTTGCCCTGCGCGTCGGCGAGGATCTGTACCTCGATGTGGCGGGGGCGCTCGAGGAAACGCTCGATAAAGACGGTGCCATCACCAAAAGCGGACTTGGCTTCGCTGGTGGCGCGTTCGAACGCGTCTTTGAATTCGGATTGCTCGCGGACGACACGCATGCCGCGGCCACCACCACCCATTGCGGCTTTGATGATCACTGGAGATGATATTGAGTGGTGGATATGGAAGCAGGCGGCGCAATTCGCTGACCTGGAAACCCGTATTCCTTGATGAAGGCGTCGCCATCGGTGTAGGTGGCCACGGCGCCAGGTGTACCGGGGACGACCGGAACACCCACCTTCATAGCTTGAGGGGTATCAGGACGACGGAACGGCGTATCCGGCGCGACGTACCAAGAGTGCGGGCTTTGGTTTTATCACCCAGGCCATCGATGACTTCGGAGAGGGACCAATGAACGCAAGGCCAGCCTGCTCGACTTTGCGCGCGAATTCTGCGTTCTCGGAGAGGAAGCCGTATCTGGGGCATATGATTGGCGGACGCACGTAGGCGGACACTGCTGGGAAACGTACCCGGGATGGATCATGTCCACTCCGTGTTCAAGTGCGATTCGGATGATATCGTCTTGGGCGAGGTACGCGCCAACGGGGGTGAGACCCTTGCCGACTTGATAGGCTTCGTCGGACTGGTGAGGGGATAATCAGCTCGGAGTTGGACAGGCGGGGGTTGGAAGTGAACCTTTTGGCGGTGAGCGGAGAGGCGGTCCTCGAATGAGTAGATCGCGACGGTGTGCATGGCGAGCTCATGGGCGGATCTGAAGACGCGGATTGCGATTTCCTGGAGAGAGGGTTTGAAAGGGTGGGTGTCAAGGGTGGGGGGGACATACACCACGGTTTGCGACGAGGATCTTTGGGAGGGGCCCGCTGTGGCCTGCGCCCTTTCTACGCATGGACTGGATGGAGTGCACGGGTGTGCCGGGCGCGCTGGGGAAGGCGGAGAAGCTGCCCAGGCGGGGCGGGTGGAGGCTATCCATGGTAATCGATGTGGTGGTAGAGTGAGAAGAAGAGGTGATGCGGCCACTTTGAGGGGGAACAAGCTCTGGCTAAATCCGCCAGTCCCGCCAGCTCCCCCTCAAAGTCCGCCGAGAAGACTCGAGTCCGCAACTCTGTCCGCAACTCGTGCTCGCGTCTGTCGCGTCGCGTCCCATTAATATTTCCGACATCACAGCGGTCTAGACCGCATACCGTGGGACCTTTAGGGCCTGTACTGTATTTTATTCAGTAAATAGACCTGGAGGGTGGGGCAGTCTCCGTGGATGCTGTTGGCCTGCCTGCGTCTGAGTCGCAGGATTGTGACTGGATTGAGTCAGTCCAGTCGCGTCGAGTCACTCGCAAAATCGATCCTACCCAAATCCAGACTTTTATCTACATCCACCACCATGGATTCGCTCTCTGCGTCCCTCGCCGCCCTCTCCATCGCCCCAAAGGCCACCGTCGCCCACGCAGACACAAACTCTCCGGCAACGTGGCGCGATGCCCTCAACGCCGCCTCCGCCACCCCAAAACCTTTCGAACTCATCAAAACCCTCGTCTACAAACCCAAGACCGCCAAAACAGCCATCGCCGTCCCCGTCGTCGTAATCGCCCGCGATGATACCGAGACAAACTCGGCTGCGATTGGCAAGAAACTCAACCTCAAGGACATGCGCCTCGCCTCTGAAGATCTACTCACCGACTTTTTTGCCCTCGATAAAAACTCGCGTGCGTTCTTGTTTCTCTTGTGTTTCCCCCCACCGACGCTCACTTGCTCTAGTATCTCCTCTTGCCCTCGACGCGACCGTCTTTCCCAAGGTCGTTACCGTCCTCGATTCGTCGATCGCAACCTCATCCTCGGTCTTTGCCGTGCATGCATTGTCGTCCAGCGCGACCGTCTTCCTCTCTGGAAAGGACATCGCCGCCTATCTCCGACACCTCGAGACCGACAGCGTAAAGATCCAAGAGCTGGACTTTGCCACTCTCGGTGCATCTGCTGCCCCTGGGCCTGCCGCCTCCAAACCAGCCGCAAAGGAGAAGGAGGACGCAAAGATCGAGGGTGCGGTCCAGATCGCCGTCGGTGTCAAAAAAGAGGTCGATTTTGCGGGATGGTACACAAGTGTGCGTTTCGGTCTCGAGACGCGTTCTTGGATGCGATGCTCACCTCCCTCCAGGTTCTCATCAAAGCCGACATGCTGGATTACTACAGCGTCAGCGGATGCTACATTCTCAAGCCCTGGTCGTACAGCATATGGGAGGAGATCACCCGTATGTCTTGCAACGTCTATCGCCGCCCGCTTCTCATGGTCGAGCAGAATGGTTCAACACGGAAATAAAGGAACTCGGGGTCCAAAACTCTTATTTTCCCATGTTCGTGTCCCAAAAGGTACTCGAACGGGAAAAAAACCATATCGAGGGTTTCTCGCCCGAGGTTGCCTGGGTCACGAGAGCGTCAGTACTGCAGTGCCCTCATTTCGAACCCTGTCGATTTACACGCGCCAATACGCAGTGGCAACTCTGATCTCGAAGAACCCATCGCGATTCGTCCGACATCGGAGACTGCCATGTATCCGTGTACGCTTTGGCCTGCAACAACTTCACCTACGATCTCACCTTTGGTTAGACTATGCTAAATGGATCAAGAGTCATCGCGACCTTCCGCTCAAGCTGAATCAATGGAACAGTGTTGTCCGATGGGAGTTTAAGAATCCCCAGCCGTTCCTCCGTACTCGTGAATTCCTCTGGCAAGAGGGCCACACGGCATTCCTCACCAAGCCGGAAGCCGACACCGAAGTTAGGCAAATCCTCGACCTCTACCGACGCGTGTTTGAGGACCTCCTGGCTGTCCCCGTTATTCCTGGTGTAAAGTCGGAGAAGGAAAAGTTCGCTGGGGGGCTGTATACGACCACCGTCGAGGGCTTCATCCCGACGTCTGGACGGGGAATTCAGGGCGCCACGTCGCACTGTCTCGGGCAGAACTTTTCGAGGCCGGAGATGTTCAACATCTTTGTCGAGGACCCGAACGACCCCACCGGCCAAGGCAAGACGTACGTCTGGCAGAACTCGTGGGGGCTCTCGACACGGACAATTGGTGTAATGGTCATGGTACACGGTGATAACCAGGGGTTGGTTTTGCCCCCGCGTGTCGCGAGCGTGCAGGTCGTTATTGTGCCGTGTGGAATTACGGCAAAGACCACGGAGGAGAGCAGGGCGAAGATCAACGACGCGTGCGAGGACCTGGCAAAGACACTCAAGAAGGCCGGTGTTCGCGCCAAGGCGGACCTCCGAGAGGGATACACTCCCGGATACAAGTTCAACGATTGGGAACAAAAGGTGCGTGGCGTGTCCGTCGATGGTTCAATCACTTTTACTGAGCCTCGCCTAGGGTGTCCCGCTTCGGCTTGAAATCGGCCCCAATGACCTCGCAAAGCAGCAGACGCTGACGGTGCGCCGAGACACTGGCGTTAAGAATCCGATTGGGCTCGCGGATATCGGAACCACTGTCCCTGCGCTGCTGACGACGATTCAGAGCGAGATGTTCGACCGGGCCAAGGCGACGTATGATTCATGTCTGAAGGAGATCACAGTGTGGGACGAGGTTGTCCCCACACTCGATAACAAATGTGTCGTCGTGATGCCGTGGTGTGAGGTCGAGGCGTGCGAAGACGATATCAAGGAGCGAAGTGGACGGGCGTGCGTAGTGTCCGCATTCATTATGATCCGGGCAGTGACTGATCCTTGCTGTAGTTCTGAGCCTCAGGATGAGCGTGCGCCGTCGGCAGGAGCCAAGTCGCTCTGCATTCCGTTTGATCAATCGCGCTGGAGTCCGATTGTTCCAGGGCAAACAAAGTGCCCGCGTGTGGAAAGGATGCCAAACGGTGGACCTTGTTCGGGCGGTCGTATTGATTTTGTAGAAATGTCCTTGTAAATTCCCACGATCTGAAAGTGCTTTTTGGAACACAACCAAACAAACAGAAGTTCCGGACGCCATGTTGCAGAGAATAGGGCAGAGAGTAAGTGCGTTTGCTGTATCCAGAGTGACATTAACTTTGACTAGAATTCATTGCGCTCGGTGCAACGGTTACGCTGGACGGCCCACCGAAGTTATGCGTCATCATCCGAACCGTACGAGGTCGTCGTTATTGGCGGCGGTAAGCGCGTTTTCTCGTCCCCTTGCTTCACTTACCATTCCTAGGACCCGGCGGATATGTTGCTGCCATAAAGGCAGCGCAACTTGGCCTCAAGGTGCTTCAAAATATTGATTCATACGAGGCTCAAACTGACTCTGTGTATTAGACTGCGTGCGTTGAGAAGCGCGGTGCCCTGGGCGGGACCTGCCTCAACGTCGGATGCATTCCCTCCAAGGCCATGTTGAACAACTCCCACATGTATCACCAGGCCCAGCATGATATGAAACGCCGTGGTATCGACGGTGCGTCTTTGAGTTCTTTACCATGTACATCTACCGAATTATCTTTTCAAGTTTCTGGCGTGTCCCTTAATCTTCCCGTCATGCTCGACGCCAAAAACACCGCTGTTTCCGGCCTGACCAAGGGTGTCGAGTTTTTGTTCAAGCAAAATGGTGTCGATTACATCAAAGGCGCCGCGTCGTTCGTGTCTCCCACCCGGATCTCCGTTCAATTACTCGAGGGGGGTGAGACCGAAGTGGATGCCAAGAGCTTTATTATCGCCACTGGCTCTGAAGTCGCGCCTTTCCCCGGAGGCGGCATTCCTATCGACGAGCAGCAGATCGTCAGCTCTACAGGTGTGCTCGATCTGCAGCAGGTACCGGAAAAGCTGGTCGTGATTGGAGGGGGTATCATCGGCCTCGAGATGGGCAGCGTATGGAGTCGCCTCGGTGCTGATGTAACCGTTGTCGAGTTCCTCGGCGCCATCGGTGGTGCGGGCATCGACGGGGAGGTCGCGTATGTCTCTCTATCTATGGCCATATTACAAGTTACTGATTGGCAATTACAGCAAGCAGTTCCAGCGCTTACTCACCAAGCAGGGGCTCAAATTTAAACTGAACACCAAGGTTGTTTCCGCAGAAAAGACGGACGGGAAAGTCTCTATCAAGATGGAGGCAGCTGCCGGCGGCAAAGAGGAGACCCTTGACGCCGACGTCGTCCTTGTCGCTGTGGGTCGCCGCCCATATGTAGAGGGTCTCAACCTGGAGGCCATTGGTGTAGAGATGGACAGCAAGGGCCGTATCGTCATCGACGACCAGTTCAACACTTCTGTCAAAAATATCAAATGCATCGGTGATGTTACATTTGGGCCTATGCTCGCTCACAAGGCCGAGGAAGAAGGTGCGTGCCGCTCATTGGTCTTTCTCCCCATTCTCCATGCGTGGTTCCCAAGGTATCGCCGCCGTCGAATTCCTCAAGACGGGGCACGGGCACGTAAACTATAACGCAATCCCTTCTGTGGTGTACACACACCCTGAGGTCGCCTGGGTTGGAAAGACCGAAGAGGAACTCAAAGCGGCTGGTGTGCAATTCTCGATCGGCAAGTTCAGCTTCACAGCCAACTCTCGCGCGAAGACCAATCTCGACACGGACGGTTTCGTCAAGATCTTGACGGAGAAGGAGACTGATAAAATCATCGGCGTGCACATTATCGGCCCCAACGCCGGAGAGATGATTTCCGAGGGCGTGCTGGCGATGGAGTACGGAGCCAGTGCGGAAGACGTTGCTCGGACCACACACGCACATGTACGTATCCCTGAATTTGAACTGCAACATGCTGAACGCCTCTTTCCGATACGCAGCCGACACTGAGTGAAGCTTTCAAGGAGGCTTGCATGGCGGCGTTCGCCAAGCCGATACATATGTAATTTTCTATCACGAAAAATATATTAATTTCTGGGAAACCTGGGTGACTTGCCGTTCAGAGATTGAGCGGTACCAGTGGCATAACAGATGATTTCCGTGCTTTCCTGAGCTTGCTTGAAAGTGCCAGTTTGGGAATTCAGCTGACTGTAGGACGCGCCGAGCGGGTCCGCGCAAATACTTCTTTAGTTGGGTGGAATCGCCATCACCGGCTCGATACTGATGGCGGTTAGGTTCGGAACAAGCCCCTTCTCGGTCACATGACATTCACGTGCTGCGCAACCGGAAAAGAAGGGCAAGATAGGACCGGTGATTATTCCGCTTGAGGTCGGATCCAGAGTCCCGACAAAATTTCAAAATTGGCCGCCGAAAGTCTGAGTCAAAGTCCCGACAAACGGGTCTGACAGGGGAAAATGTCTAAGTAAAAGTCCCGACAATGAGCCATCCCACGGTGAACGTCTCCGCCGAAGTCCCGACATGGCCATCGGCGACGACGAAAAAGGAAATAGGAACAATGGGTGTATGCCCTACGATGCCAGAGCCACTGCACCGAATACAATTTACATTTACCATACGTTGACCTCTCCTCTCATCCTCACGAATGGACGATATACTCTTAAACGATGACGAAGAAGTCGGACAGCTGTTGACTTGGGATGTGTCCAAGTGGATATCCAATGGAAAGATATATCACGACGTTCCGGCAATCGTAGATGCAGCGCGGCGCAGAATCTTAATGGTTCCCCCCTCATTCACCCCCAACCTTCCGTCGAAGTCACTCTCCATTGCGCAGTTATTGGAATTCGACTTGCCACAAATCGCGGATCCTACATTTGATCCAATGGACATCGATATCGACCGCTTCTCCGACAACATCCCGACTCCTGGTATAGAGGAGGTGCTGCCCTTCCTCGCAGTTCCAACCCGTAGTGAGCTTCGGCAATTCTTGACCGCATTTGGTCAGGCCTGGTTCGACGGGAGGCAATTGTTGCGCACCTGGGTTAATCCAGACCTTGCATTCCCATTCTGGGTGCTGTCGTATTGGGCTGAGGTCCTTGACACCATCGAGGCCAAAGATTGTTGGACGGAGGCAGCACTCTGGCTCAGGATGAGGGCGAATACAGACGAAGAATTGATCCAAAGAGATACCGCGCAAGAATTATGGGGGCGTCTTGGGTGGCACGGCGACGTCAAAGGCTCTGCAGGCCTGTCTGTCTCGTCCTTGGCGGTGTTCTTCTCGGACGAGTACCTGAAGGGTGTACACGTCAATGCGCTGCTTGCCATTCTGTCGATGCGGCTCAAGTCTGTTGCGGGCAACCACAACACCGTCATCGTCATCGTGAACCAGAACACCACCTTCGCGCAGATGGTCAACCTGTTGCTTCCCCGGAAAGACGGGACATTAGCCATTGCATCGCATCCGGGAGCCCAGAGGTATCTCAAAAAATACACAACTTGGTTCCAAAGTCCGGACCACACCAAACTCCATCTCGTCCTACACCGTCCGCCCGAGCATTGGACCGCGTGCGCCATCGACTTCCACGCTGCACACATACATTACGGAGATGGCCTGCACTGGGAGCGCCCAAAGGGCTTCTTCACGGCCCTTGGTTCCTGGACGGCAGAGAACTTTCCAGAGACCAAGTTCCAGGTCACAGACAACTTGCCTTGCGCAATCCAGACCGACAGCTATAGCTGTCCAATGATAGCCGTAAACGCCATAGCACATAACGTCTTGGGGGATCCGCTCTGGACAGCAGAGACGGCGGACACAATACGGATGAAAGCATTTTGTGATGTCGTGAAGTACGCGCTGTCTTCAAAGGTTAGCAAGATCCATCGACACTAGAAACACCACTTACTGTTGCTTCCAAGGACATCACGACACCTACAAACCGCCCCCTCAATCCCGACAACTTTATCGAGAATATTCTCGCTGTGAATCCGGATATTAACGACGTATTCATGGAACTGAGCGGTGTCGACTCGGATCCCAGTACCGACAATCGTCCTGCCGTTGTTCTCAGAGATGAGGGCGTGTCACGATTCGATTCCAATCTTATCGCGACAACGCCTATCTCGGAGGCGCCTAATGAAGCGCCCACAGATGAGATAACGAAGGGATTAGATATGGACTTAGATTAGATAGTTGAACACCTGGCAAACACATGGTAAAAGAACATTGCAGAACATTCCGGCACTACATGTTGCAGCAGGATGGTTTACGCACCGAGTACATACACGATTCATATTCACACGGTTCACAGAACAGTATAAGTAGAGTAGTTAGTTTCTTGTATTCCTTAGTCTTTTATTCGATTCATTTCTCGAAGTCCTGCGCATCTCACTCCCCAATCCGCTATCTCTGTATAGTCGGACGAGATAAGGCTTTGATTGTGACATAATAAAAGACTCCCCTTCGTACCACCCGTACCGTCATACCTCGCTCTCACCCCACTTCACCTTACCACCACCCACGCACTATTTGCGTAAGCATTACCATTTCACCATCTCGCGCGCTCGCGCACTCGTTCCAAACCTCCTTTCCCTTTCCTCCATTTCCGACAACCCGTATCGGACCACTATAACAGACAGACGCTGTACCACGGGAAACGTTGAGTCCGTCCCAAGTACAATAGCAGTCGTAGGGGTACTGGGCAGATCCTCGGAGAGGCCCATCCCGCTATCGCCGGGGGTGTTGTAGAAGACCCGGGATAGTTCTGTTCGCAAAAGACCGATACAGACCCCACCAACCGCTTAGTGCGGAAGAAGACCAGTCGCGCTGTTCCGCGCACCCTCTAGCACCGGCTCTTCAGAGTCATCATTGTCGTCGTCGTCTTCCTCCGCGCACCCACCACCTCCTCTTCCTCACGGCGTACCTACACATCTACCGCCTCTTCCCTTGATACTCCCCACACCTACTGCGCCACCCACTTCACCGTCCCCCGCCACACACCTTTACCACTCGTTCCCGACCCTCACCGACATGTCTCACCACGCCGCATCCCAGGGGCCAAGCCGTGCCCCATCCCCTGCGCCTAGTGTGCAGATGAACGACCCCGAACCCCTTGCTCCCACGCCGAGAATCTCATCCTCTCGGATCACCCTCGCCTCTCTCCCGCCGCACTTTGACGGGAACGACAAGTCCAAGTGGGACACTTGGAAAGATGCGCTCGGAAATTACATCTGGGCATACAAAGCGGAGTTTCGCACTCCGAAGACAAAAATTGCCTTCACGATTTTGCTGCTCGGCAGCAAGGATGGCGTGCCCAGCCCAGCTTCCAACTGGGTCCGTAATTGGCGCAAGCGAGTGCTCGACGAGGACGACGAGCTACCGGAAGGATATTCCTTCAAGGGTTTTTTGGACGACCTTGGCAGGACGTTCAGGGACCACAATGTGCGCCAGACAGCGTACATTCGCCTTACCACCACGAGGCAAGGGAAGACCGCCTTGGCGGACTTCATCCAGGCGTTCGAGTTGAACGCAGAGGAGGCGGGATACGACCCGCACGACGACTTGCACGGGCACCACAAGTTCCTGTGCGAGAACCTAGAGAACCTCGTCAACGAGGAGGTTCGCACGCAGCTCTATGCCGGGGGCGTAGAGATCCCGGAGGATTATGCCGGGATGAAGGCCAGGATGATGACGATCAGTCGCATCCTAGAGCGGCAGAAACTGCGCAAGGCGCAGCAGCCGAAGGCGGCCGGGACTCCGTTCTGGGTCCCCGCCAAACCTCCCCCACCCGCACCCAGCGGTAATTACCGGGGAACTTCGCCAAATTTGGCAAAGAAGCTCGGTCCGGGGGAAGTAGCCCCTATGGACGTGGATGCTTCGAAGTCGAAGGGGAAACCCTTCAAGTCTTACAACTGTGGCGATGAAGGCCACATGGCACGCGAGTGCCCACAGCCACGCCGGGAGCGTGGAAAGATCAATGTCCGCGCTCTGCGGACGAAGGAGATGTCGAAGGAGGATTTCAAATTCCTCTTTGACCAGGCCCGGGCCATGTATGGCCAGGATTTTTAAGGAGGGCCCCGATCAAGGCCGAATCGGCGCCCCCCGCTTCTCTTCCCCTAAATAAATATGTTCCGCTTGAGGTGGAACCAACCGAGACCCAAAGTTCTTTTGTAAATTATATAAAACAGCGCACTGCTCTACGTACACAGGACAATATAGTAGTAGGAGTAGATGTAGAAAAAGACAAAAAACAAATACGTATTTTAGAGAATCTGAATCGCATCCGTAATATTAAAAACCGTAGAATGGACGAAGTGAACAAGCGTTGGAGTTTATTTAAAAAGGCCCCTGGAACCCAAACCAGTGAGAAAAATAGTGCGGATAAAAAGGGCGGTGCTACCGCGATGGCTCAACCCACAGTTGTGGGGGAAGCGCTGAGACGGCGCCACACCAAAGCACCGCCATCTAGCTTATTTTGCGATTTTGGCACTTTAAGTCTACTAGTTCAACTAGTTGAGAATAGGAAGCCAGAAGGACTATAATAGCTTACTAGAAACCTAATCAGTTACTGGGACTCTGTTCGGTGGTACAAAGAGGGTCAGAGTGAGCTCCAGCTACTGACTGTAGCATGCTACTTGCTTGCTAGGCGCGTGAACAAGTGTTACACACAATAGCATGCACTACCAAGGAGGACTATTGGGTTCAGGTTACAAATGGTGGAAACTCATTCAGGTTCAATATGGGTTACGATTACAAGGACGGATATTACTACTATGGACATAGTAGTAAAAGGTCTAGACAAGTCTATAGGAGTGAATAGCGATACCAACTATGAGGTTTGGCGTCAACGGTTCACACCGGCGCGAGGTCGAAGTATCGAACCTGGCAAGGGTCATTTGATTTGGAACGCGGCTAGCGAACCTTGAGAAAGACATGTGACCGACGCGACGCGTCGAGCACATCAATACAATAGTCAACAATAGCATGTCCATTGGGACATTGCTGCGATGACAGAATGAGAGATCGGCCGAATGTCCACTCAATGCACCGAACGGATAAACGGTTGAACTCTCGCACACAAGACAATCACGCGCTAGCTGAGGAATCATCTAGTAGCCAATAGGAGGGCTGCTATTGCAGTACTCGTGAGATAGATACCCGCTATACGCATGGGAGGATCAGCAACCGTTGGATCCGGGCCTATGCCGAGGCAAACTGAATGAACCGGCACTGTTTCCGTAGATGCCGCACGATACTTATCAATTTCACTTACTCAATTCCTCTTAAGTCATGTATCTCAGAAAGTAGTATAAAAGGACAGTAGAATAACGCTAATTGCCAGTTCATCCCCGCCCGCTGTACGCTGTTCAGTGAGGGTGTTCTCAGGCAAGCCTAGCGGAGAAATAGTACATAAATCTTTGTTTTGTAAAGAAAGTCTTTGAATTGAATCTTGGTTGTTGGATTGAATCTCTTGTGTGATCTTAAGTTTCCTCAAGGATAGTTCAGCAAAGTAAGCTTCGCGTTGGGAGTCAATAGCAGTATCGACTCTACGTATAAAACAGGACCATACGCACTGAGAAGAAAGGCTAATATTGCAATAGCTGCGCGTTAGCTTCGCATTGGACTTCGCAGGGACTGCGCTAGACTACTGGTGCTCTTAGAGGGAGTAGCCACGAACTGCTAGGTAGACTCATCTGGTCGCTTCATTGGAAGAACTAGCGGTAGAACTATCGGATATCTGTTGGATCTCTTAGGTCTCTAAGTGAAAGTGTACGGAAACGACCTTGGATTGTGGAGTCCAAGTCAACTAGCAAACATTATCGCGAGCTAGTGAAGAGCCAGTAAAGTGACAGCAAGTATAGCCCTCGTGTTGCCCTATAACTTGTTTAGGGAGAAGTGGATTTTCAAGAAAGACCTTTAATTAACTCTGCCTAGAGATTACAGAGAACATTCTTCGGAACGCCACTCGTACTCTAGTATTCTACTCATACACCCGTTCATAACGCCTGTTGGTGTTTTGTATCTTGGTCAATAGTAGCAGCAGCTAGTCAAGTTGAAGTGTGTTATAGTTGGCAATAGGAATTACAGACGAATCATATTATCTTTGCATTTGAACTCAGAACCCGTGGTCGCATATTACGACCCGAACCCCGAACTCACCCCGAGGAGTGCGCTAGTCTTGGAGAGTATAAAGGAGGATTTGTTTAGTGTGTGTGTGTTTAGTGGTGCTAGTTTCCAACTAGTTGCCATTTTGCCTATATTAGCCAAGTTCACTGTTAGGCACATCTGCCCGTTTCATCTGGAGCCCACCGCGAGGGGTTCAGTTTTGAATTTTGGTGCAAGATAGAAATTGATTCTTGTAAAAAGACACAGTACAACTGCAATAGCATTGCACAAAGAGAACAGAACCATCGAAAGGCAAACCTTTTCGTGACAAGCTGTCGAGAAGTGATACTTCGCCAGGACCTTTATCGAGGCGTGGACGAAGGATCTTACAGGAAGAACTACTATTATCGGAGTTTGATCAGTCAGGCAATACGGAAGCAACTAGTTCACGGAATATTATGCCCAAGGCTATAGCATTTCCACCCACGGATCCAGGGAAAGCCAGAAAGACCAAAAATTCGAGTATAGGCAGAACTTCTGTAATCAATACTCCTGTAGAGCAAGCTACAGACAATCAGAGCGAAGAATCTGAGCTAACCCCTTCACCGGATAGCCCACTAGCCGCTCCGAACACAACGACAGAAAGCACGGATCCATCCTCAACTAGCACTTCGAACTCGCTAGCCGGACAGAACCAAAACTTTGTGTCTGCTTCACAGGCACAACTTTCGACCGCACAGATACACCCGATACAGACCACGGCACAAACCAACGTCCCTAGCCAGCCTACTAGCCCTATACAGAAAGACACTATGGATCACAACAAGATGCCCCCGAACTATGGGCGGAACACGTTGAGATTTGCAGCAGAGGAGGAGGTAGAGGAACTGCCCTCCTTTCTGGAGAACATAGAGTCGGTGTACAAGAGAGTAGGAGGCAGTACAGATGCTCATAAAAAGACGCTAGCTCTACGTTACTGTTCCCAGAAAACGAAAGAGCAATGGCAGGCTTTGACGACCATGGACGATGCTTTCACTTGGGAAGAATTCGTGCAAGAGCTGAAAAGCAATTATCCCGAGTTGAAAGAAAGCGAGAAAGGATCACTTAAGGGACTAGCAAAGTTTGTAGAGAAGATAGCAGCAAAGGCTATTAAAATTGGTGATCTCGTGGCGTTACAATCATACAACATGGAATTCCGTTCCAGAGTCAAGAAGTTGTTGGTGGGAACTGCACGCATCACTAATCGAGAAGCATGTCGTTACTCTTTGCTAGGCTTGAGCCGAGCGTTGAGAAGCGAAGTACGCTCTCTCATGCGGACAACTCCTCAAGCAGAGTTAAAATTGTTTCAGGCAGAGAAACTGCTATTCGAAACTGCAAACAAAGGGCAGACCTATGTGGCTCCAGTTCGCGATGAAGATGACCGATATATCTGGACAGACCTAGTTGATGTAGCTACGAGGGTATGTGAAGAAGAAAACCTTATGGTTTTCGAATTTGAACGCCCAATTAGCGGAGACAAGGCAGGAACCGCAGGTGTAGCAGTTTTGCTTCATGAGAAAGACGATGAGGAGCAGAGCACGTTGCATGCAGTCCAAGCGCTAACTGATAAGTTCACGAAGCTAGCTGCAACAACAGAGCAACAAGTGCGCGATGCCGCTAAAGAAAAGGAGGCCTTCCGCAAGGAGGTGCACCAAGGAATGTCAGAAGCCTTTGCGACCCACCTGGATAAATTTACGGCGGATCAGTACAAGGAAATGCAGCAGATGAGAATGGCTTTGGAAAATCGCAAGGAGAGTTCAAACCCAGCGCCTTCCAATCCAGCTAGTTCATCTCAGTATACCCCCGCGTTTCTGAAAGTCCGAAATAACAACCCTAGTGGAGAGTGCTTCTACTGCTATGAACCGGGCCATTTTATTATGGAATGCGCACATCACAAGGATGATGCTGCGAAGGGGATTATCAAGTTAGAGGGCAGCAAAGCAAGGCTCTATGACGGAAAGAATATACCCAGGGAACCAACAAACCGGTCCCCTCACGATAAGGCAGTGGAATATTTCATGCGTCGAACTGTTAGCCAGAATTACAACGACATGTACGACCAGTTCTTTGGCGACGAAACAGAGGCAACACCTAGTTTTGTACCGAAACCTGCAGCTTCAGGCAGCAGTGAGATGCAACAAGTGCTAGCTGCTATTCAAGCAAACAACTATACTACGCGATCCCAGGGACAGGCTCCTGCTCATGGGGATTTTCAATAGATCCGAGGAAGGAGGCTGTAAGGAAGCGGAAGCCTCCGGAGGACATACCCGCAGAGCAGAGCAAAGCGAACCCGGAAAAACGTAGACAGATGGAAGTTGTAATAGAGACTCGGAAACCGAATAGCATGAAAGAGCAGACCCAACTAGCTGAAAAGAAAAAGAATAGAAAGCCAACGGTAGAAGAAGTGGAGGACTCTGATGATGAACGAGAACTGGCGCCTACTAGGAAAAGTAATGATGAACTACCTTTCCATGGGATAGAGCCGCTAGTTGATGAGCCAGCAATACCTGCTCTGCCTCGTAAACCAACCGATGTCCCGCTATTTACTCAGCACCAGCAACCTAAGAGAAAGAGGACACCAAAGGATACCACTCTGGAAGATTCGGCCAACAGCCAAATCTTGGAAGAGATCCGCAAACTTCGAGTACCTGTGGAGCTAGGAGCCTTGTTAGATAGCAATCCTAAGCTTCGACATGAGCTAGCTATGGACCAGATCAAGTCCAGACGCAGCAATCTTGTGAAAACCACAGGAGGGGGCGTACTGGCCACTAAAGTCTCAAATTTTTCGGTTGCTAGAGTTAGCGAAGAATTTGGTGATAGTAGTGAAGAGGAAGGTGAGCTATTGGAAGCTATTCCAATAAGAGAAGAAAGTACCGTCCTGGTAAAAACGGATAGTGAGGGAAATGTTTTCGGTGTTCTACTGTTTGACACGTTACCTGAAATAGTTACGACCGCTAGTCATGATCTTGACGAAGGAAGTATTATTATGAGTGACCCCGTCCTTCAGTATTTTGAGTCACTAGAAATGGGTGAAGAGCCTAAAAACATCAAACTAGCTGTCGCACCATTATCAGGAGCGCTTCGCTGCTTGTATCCTCTGATTAAAGGCATAAAGGTTGAAGCTATCACGGATAGTGGTTCACAGATTGTGTCCATGAGTCTGGAAATAGCAGAGCAATTAGGTCTGCAGTGGGATACTAGGATGACCATCCTTATGCAAGTAGCGAACGAACAAGTACAAAGGACGCTAGGTCTAGCTAGGAATGTACCTTTTAAATTTCAAGGCATTGTCTTGCATTTACAAGTACATATTTTGGAAGCCGCACCGTACGATGTACTTCTCGGTAGACCGTTTGAGATACTAGCTGAAAGCACAGTGGTGAATCGCCGCGATGGAAATGTCGACATTATGATCTCTGATCCGTACACGGGTAAGAAGAGCACTATGCCAACGTACCCGCGAGGCTATCAGGCAAAACTCGACAAGGAAAATCGCAGCACAAAAACTGAGCAACCAGAGGCTCCTCGCGCAGCACCACGGGATTTTCGCAGCTCCTCGATGAACTCACAGGAGAGGGAGGGATGATAACTGCATGGGACCTGGATGAAGCAGGGGAACTAGTCTGTATAGGCTATGGTAAACCTCAAAACGGAAAGAACATCACCAAAGAAGATATAAAGACCACATACTTGTGTGCATCACAGGCAGCTTTTGCAGGGGATGAGGGCGCTAGTGCCTTGTTCCAGCAGTATGTGGGAGAGTCAGCTATTGAACAAGGGATGGATGTCTTTTGTTTTGATCAGCTCGACCAATCACAGACCACAAAAGCCAACCGTGGGAAAAAGAAGCGCAGACCGGGCAAGAAAGTTCGCGACCGAGATGCTGCCTTGAAAGAACTTTTCATGAACGCGAGTCCGCTAGGAGCCGCTAGCGAGGAAGTAAACCCGCTAGGAGCTACTAGCGAAGATCCAAAACCACTAGGAAGGCGAAGATTGTACAAAGCACCAGGAGTACCAGATACCCCGCGGATGGTCATGATGCAGAGGGAGTTAAGGTCGTCACAGGCGCAGGCAAGTAAAGCCACGCCGAAGGCAGCCAATAGTCCTGAAGTAGCAACCACGCTATTGGGTAAAAAGTACAAACCGGTGGCAGACAAAATCAAGCCTATACTGGGGGAATTACCTGCGAAGTTCCGAATTATTAGGAATATTACAGGGGATCCGCTAGCAAACATGCCAGTGTTGAATCCCAATCCAGGACCATTCGTCCCAACAGGAAGATACACTCAGGAAAGAAGGGACGAGCTTCGCGCTCTCCACACTGGAAAACTGATGAACGAAACAGAGCTGGATCTCATGGATGATTTCATGATGAAACATAATGCTCATTTCGCTTGGGATGATACGGAACGAGGGCAATTCAAGCATGAATTCTTCCCGCCGGTAGAAATACCTGTGGTGAGTCATATTCCCTGGGTGTGTTCAAACATACCTATACCTCCTGGCCACTTTGAAGAATTTTGCAGGAATATTAAAGTCAAGATTGACAACGGGGTGTATGAGCCTTCGAACTCTTCATATCGTTTGCCTATTTTCGCAGTAATCAAGAAAGATGGAAACTCGCTGAGGATAGTGCATGCTTTAGAACGGTTGAATGAAGTAACTATTCAACATTCTGGCGTCACTCCTGGCACAGAGCAACTAGCAGAGCATTTTGCAGGAAGAGCGTGCGGAGCCACACTTGACATGTTTGTAGGATATGATAATCGAGATTTAGCGGAAGGCTCTAGGGACTATACAACGTTTCAGACACCGTATGGTGCAATGCGACTAGTTAAGCTTCCTATGGGTTGGACGAACTCAGTTCCGATTTTTCATGATGATGTAACTTATGTGTTGCGAGAAGAAATTCCACATGTAACTATTCCCTACATTGATGATGTCGCTGTGCGTGGCCCAGCTACTAGATATGAAACGCCGGATGGTGACTATGAAAGAATTCCAGAGAACCCTGAAATCAGACGATTTGTATGGGAACATTTCCAGAATCTGAATAGAATCGTTACCCGGATGGGACATGCTGGTGGAACTTTTTCTCGGAAGAAGTTGTTGCTATGCGTAGATGAGTTCACAGTCGTTGGACATATTTGCTCCTATCGTGGAAGAATCGCAGATCCGGATAGGATTGCGGTAATCAACAATTGGGGTCCGTGTGGAAACTTTTCGCAAGTCAAGGCATATTTGGGAACCACAGGTGTTTTACGGAGTTTCATTGAAAAATACGGCGATGCAGTGGCTCCTATTAATGAACTGACTAAGAAAGAAGTACCTTTCGTATGGACCAAAGAGTGTGACGAGGCGCAAGCTCTGATCAGAGAAAAATTGAAAGACTGTCCAGTGTTGAAACCATTGAACTATACATGGAACTCGGAGATTTTCCTTCAAGTGGATACATCGTGGAAGGCTATTGGGATAATAATATACCAACTAGACCCAAATGATCCTACTAAGAAATATTTCGCAAGGTTCGCTTCAATATCGCTAGGAAAGGTGGAATCGAATTATTCTCAACCAAAGAGGGAACTCTATGGGTTGATGAGAGCATTAGAAGCTATGTACTACTGGATATTCGGAGTACGCCGCCTAGTCGTGGAAACGGACGCTAGTTATATCAAGGGTATGATTCGCAATCCTGGAATGGGACCGAACACAACTATCAACCGCTGGATTGAAAAGATTCTCATGTTCCAGTTTAAACTGAAGCATGTACCAGGAGCAACGTTTGCTCCAGATGGTTTGTCTAGAAGGGATACCTATCCGGGGGATGAGGTATTCCCAAACTCAGAGGAAGGCTATGATCTGAATGAGCCCCCAGGGGATCATGAAGATTCGGATAAAACCAGGCCACCGTTTGAGCTAGATGAATTTAAAGAACAGATTGACACTAGAGGAGGCTATTTACAACTAGCGGACTTGTCAACTGGATTGGAAGAGTTTGAGAAGGAAATAGCAGTACTCTACGAGTTAGAAAGAGGGCTGTCGGAAAAGTTGAAGGCTTTGTACAGAAAAGAAGGACTGGAAGTCCCGCAGTATGTACAAATGACTGAACCTTTGATACCAGACCTAGAATTGAAATGGAATCCGGATAAACATGAGCCTTACGAAGAGGAACGTCGCTCGGAAGCTAACAGAAAGAGGGACGAAAAATTACCGCTAATAAAGCAGTGGTTGAATAATCCGTTGAAGAGACCAGAAGGCATGAATGATGACACTGAGTATCAATCGTTTATGCGGTACGCTTCCCATTTCTTTTTGAGGGGGGGGAGGATGTATAGAAAATCGATTGAGGAAGGTGACCCGCATAAACTAGTAGTTGACAAGAAATATCGAATGTACATGATGCGTGCCTCGCACGACAGTCTAGGACATAAGGGCATTTTTGCAACTAGGACACAGCTAGTGCAGCGGTACTGGTGGCCAGGATTGGAAAGCGATGTTGAATGGTATGTTAATTCATGTCATATGTGCCAGACCAGGCAAGCAACATTGATGAAGATCCCGCCGGTAGTCACTCATACACCTAGTCTGTTCCACACGATTCATACCGATGTAATGGTTATGGGTCAAGTATCCAATAAATGCGGACTAGTTGTCAATGCTAGATGTTCTCTATCTAGTTGGCTAGAGGGAAGACCACTAGTAAAAGACAACGCGCAGCAGCTAGGCATGTTTTTACTGGAAGATGTCATATGCAGATGGGGTTGTCCTCAGAAGTTTGTATGCGACAACGCACCTCAGTTTAAAGCAGCGGTAGCTTGGTTGGAAGAGAAGTATGGCATACCTAATATTCAGGTTTCACCATACAACTCGCAAGGAAACAGCAAGATTGAGTACGGCCACTATCCTATGAGGCAAGCTTTGTATAAAGCTACGGGCGGAAACCCAGCTAAATGGTTTTGGTTCTTCAACATCATGCTATGGGCAGACCGTATCACTATTAGGAAAGGAATAGGATGTTCCCCGTACTTCATGGTGACCGGTGCACATCCAATATTACCATTGGACATTGAGGAAGCCACTTGGCTAGTTGAATATCCGGGTCGGATTTTAACGGACTCAGAGTTGATAGGCCTAAGGGCGCAAGCACTGGCAAAACACATACAGCATGTGCAAGCAATGAAGGCGCGAGTAGATCACAACAAACACGTCTCGGTAAGAAAATACGAGCGCTACAATGAGAATGTTATTAAAAACTACGATTTTCAACCAGGCAATTTGGTGCTAGTCAGACATACAGAAGTTGAGAAAGCTTTGAATTCAAAGATGCAAATCAGATATATGGGACCTATGGTAGTGATTAGACGCACCAAAGGTGGAGCATATCTAATAGCGGAAATGAATGGTGCGATGTTTCAGGACAGGATAGCCGCGTTCAGGGTAATACCCTATAAAGCTCGGCATGCTATTGAAATACCAGCGAATATTCACAAGTTTATTGACATCTCGAAAGGCACTCTAGAGCGACTAGTAGACGATACTAGTCAGCCTATTGAACAGAAAACGAAGGGCAAGATATATAAGCACCAGAGCCTGTGTCCCCTTTGTAAAGTGACATGGCTGAGCCACGAGTACGCGTTAGAAAGCGTACCACGCGCTTCCACCGCCTGGTACACTTTATAAAGCGCGCCTCCTGCCGCCACCTGCCCCTTTGCATCAGCTGCGCGGCACCTCGGCATTCATACCCAACACCACCGCCGTTGTTTTCGACGTTACGTCACACCGCGTAGCGTTCAAAAACTGTTGCGGAGCTCGGCAACTCGGCATAAATCACGATTTAAATAATATTCAAATGCAGCACAGCCGCCTGCCCAAAAGGGAAATTAGTCTACCGGGTCATAATCAGGCTCCCCCTCGTCGTCGGCGCCGTACTCGCCGTATGCGACGTCGTCCTCGAGCTCCACCTCCAACGTAACCACCGTTGTAACGTCCACGAGGCGGTCTGTGAGACACACAGCTGCCCTCGCCCGCACTGCAGCCCATTTCGTTTCCCAATCCGCGCCCCATTTTCGTTCGCGTGCGGCCTGCTCTCTTGCGTAGGCCCGTATGCCTTCAGCTAGCTCAGGGGAGATGTTATGCCGAAGCGCCTCGCGCTCGTCCCACCACTTCGCCTTCCACGCACAGAACGCCAGCGCACGGCGCATCTCCTCCTCCAGCAGAACTCCTCTCGCCAACGGTCCGCACGCGCTCGTGCCTTCGTCCACTCAATGCGAATATCTGCAACTTCATTAGTTTCAATTGCTGACCTCGGTGCCTCACTAACCGTCGTGCAGCTCCCCATCCACCACCCCATCCCTTGTTCCCCCCGTATACCAAATCCATGAGAGGCCGCGCGTTCCCTCTCCGACCTCCAGGTTGAAGAGCACCGTGGGCTCAACAACGTCTCCGAAGTCATCGACCACGTCTGCATCAGGTGCAATCCCAGCCAGAATCTTCGCCTTTCGATCCTCCTCCTTCTCCTCATCATTCAACGCCCGCTCGTTCATCCCCCGAATATCCGCCTTCTGCAGCGGCTGCAGGACGTCCTCCCACGACCCCTTGCCGCGTATCGAGAACAGCGCCGCCCGCGCCGCTGTATAACGTGCGGCTGCACGCTTGATGCGAACCTCAATGCTGCTTTGGAGGGCCTGGCTCTTCGTGTAAGCTGCTTGGCCGCTGGTGTGTTTCCGCTTCCAGTGGTGCACCAGGCTCCGAATGCGCAACGTGCCGCGCAGAGCTCGCAAAGCCGTGTGCGCCTCCGCAACGGGAAGTCACTCCTCCTCCTTCACTAAACCCTCAACGCAGATGGCATCCCGCACCTCCTGCGCAAAAGACGACGGGAGATGCAGCGCCATTTCCTCCGGGCGCGCGTTGCTCTCTGTCGTCGTACGGGACTCCAGCAGCGCGGCCAGCCCGGGCATGAAATGTGCCTGCTCATCGCGCAGGCGTTTGACCATGCCCAGCAACAACGTTCGTTTGCGTTGTAGGTCTGTCGCTTGAGTCGAGGTCCTGTTTCGCCGTTTGGCTTCAAGTCGCACCGCCACCCTTCGAAGAAGATGTCCATCATCTGCATTAGGCCAACCGTAACAGCACTCACTGCTCGCCCTCGATCTCCATTGCCGCGATGATGAACGCGCCCGGCTTGTTGGTCAATGATTCACCCTTCTCCGCACGAACATGTTCTTCTTCCGCGATGAGGAGGCGCACCGCCTCCATCGTCGGTTCTGAACAGCTCGTTAGCGTCGCAGCTTCAAGCAAGCTGAAGCACACACCTTCATCTTCTGGATATTCGTACGGGCAGGGTTTCGAGTGATCCTGCTCCCATTCGCGCACCTCCCTCTCCCACCGCTTCAGCTCATCCTCATGTCCGTCCAACAGCCCTTCTGTAAACGCTTGAAACGCCCGATTGTGAAGCATGGCCTTCGGAATTGTCAAGACCATTTTGCGCAGTAGCGAGTTCCCTATGTTCAGGTCAGTTCAATGCTCTTCACAGTCTCGATGCGAAACTCACCTAGCCGGACGGTCTTCCTCCAATTCGCAAACCCACAGAAATCATCGATGGTGTCCTCGCGAGAACCTGGACCCATGACCGACACGGACCGTGCGATCATGTTGAGCCACGACCAGTTCCTTTCCACCCCCTCGCCGTCCGTTCGACCAACCCACTTCGTATAATTGAAGGAAAACGGACCATGGCACTTCTTGACGTGCGGCGGTAGGTGGAACTTTGGAACTTTGAATTGCATTTTGATCCCCGCAGGAAGTCGCAGTTCTCGCGGCAGCTTTGCCATTCGTTCTCAAAAGTTGCGGAACCATTGGCAGGCGATGTCATAACTTGCGACGATTGACAGCAGGGTTATCCCCATAACGCTCGAGAAGAACAAGTAGTCCATATTCGAATATCTGTAGATACGTTAGCTGCTGCGTCTATACCAATTCAGCTCACACCGCGCACCGTTCGCCTTTCTGTAAATCGCCAGTCCCGTTGGCGCGAAATAATTCGTGGCGGGAGCAGCTGACAGATCCAATGCCAGTCGCCCGAAGTCCCTTCGCCCGTTTGTTGTTTGCCCTCCACAACGCCGCGAAGGCCACACAATGACTGATCTGAACAAGAGGAGCACAGTTAGTGCCCCTGTCCAACAATCTGCGAACGCCCTCACCTCGTCCTCCTCGATGTATTTTGATAAGTGTTTGAGGTACGCATCGTGCGCCACAACATACGCGAAACCAGGACCGAGTGTCGGGTCGTCCTTACGCGTCGACGTATCACGGCCCTTCATTTTGAAGTTCGCGTCCTCTGAAAGCATAAGCTGGTAGATCCAACTATGCCCCTCAGTTAGCAAATGACGATCACATAGTAGAGTTGCAGACGCACGCTTGCTCCAAAGGTGCGTTCTCCCATCCCACGGGTAAGTCGATGCCCGGATGTGGGCATGCGCGGCATTTGACCTCTAGCTCCCCGCGAGCCGTCGCCGGGATCCCGTACACCAAGTCGGGCGAGGTCACGTCAAGCTGGACCCCGACCGGATCATGTCCCCGCCCCGCCCGCTTGCACATCTGCAGGTGGCGGAACTCGCGGGTCATGAGCGTGAACTGTTCCCGTTGATCCTACAGAGGCATCAGAAAGCCTGCTCCACCGTTTAGACTTCAAGAATTCGCTCACCGGTACCTTCACAGTGCCTCCGCGGTCACTTAACACCTCTAATGTGTTGTAGAAATCGTACGCCGGCACCCGGCCCTGTAGGTTGAGGGTGTGAAAGCGGCGCAGCAGGCTCAGAGTGGCGCACGTCTCCACGTTCTTCAACGTTGCTGGGAACCAGCCGATGTTGACGAGCTGGTCGACGTGGCTTGGTGCGCCCCTACAGCCACAGAAGTCGATTTTCAAGTCGTGGATGCCGTTGTTGTCGAGGACGACCATGGAATGGGGCCCGTCGCGGAAATCGCAGTCCTCCCCCGGACGATGGCCAATCTGAAAGCGTAGGTACGGATCCAGCGACGTTAGCGCGCATGGTTGGAAGTATCCCCCCTCCCACTTCTACACAAGCAGTTTAGCCAACACTCCAAAAAACAGCGCACGGGCAAAGAGAAACTTACCTCCAGCAGATGCAGAGGTTCATCGCGATGACGGTTCAAAGCACATCCTGCGCACAGCAAGCGACCTCCAAAGCAGTCGCTGCAACGATAGGTTGCGTCCCCCGCAAGGCAGCCTTCGCCCATGCAGCCCTTTGTCCACCAGGGCCCTCGGCCCTCACGCCGCAACAAAGCATCCTGCAAATTGTTCCGCTTGCGAATGAACCGCAGAAGAGGATGCAGCTTCGATGCCCGTCAGATAAATTTTCATCCCAGCAATCGGATTTCCTCACCGTTTCCGGGTTGCGCGCCTTCTTCCCTTTCTTGTTGACCTTGATTCCAGCTGGGCCCTTGTCGCCAGGCTTCGCGCTCACAAAAACACCGTCGTCTTTGTCGTACCCCATCACAGCGTCAAAGCGGTCAAATACCCGCCTCGCCTTCTCAGGAGAGGGAGGAGGGGCTGGGTTTTGCTCCACTCGCACCCGCACGTTCGAGCCCGTCGATGCCGTCGATATGCGCTCCGCGTGTGGGTCGTGAACATACACAGTGCGCACTTTCTTGCGACCATTCTTGCCCCCCATATGATGTGCGGAAGGCGGGTATCTGGATGCGCTTAGTAGATCTCGAGCCAACATTTCATCAATGTAACAAATTTTATTCATCAAACTATTCGACTTCGTATACGACCCTAGAGCGCGCTCAGTTGCGTCGTCAAAAAACAAAAGTGGAACATACTGATCAAAATGACGCCTCCACCGAGCTCGAGTCCTCCCCCTCTGAGTCCTCTTCAATGAACCGCACAGCAGCGCTTACGGAGTTCCGCACCGCGAGAACAGGATGTACCCCGCGCCGCTGCAAGCGCTCGTAGTAGCTGTCGGCACGCTCATATTCGCCGAATACTTGACCTTCCCCCTCATCTGAGCGCACCGCATACGCACGATGTCCAAGTGGAGGCGCCGGAGGACTCGAACTCAAAGGGCTTGGACTTGACGGCGGCAAAAGCGAGGAACGCCCCCCATCGATTGCCGTTGGAGATGAACTGCCGCTGTGGATGAGGAAAGTCGGGACCCGCGTGCGTGAACTCGACAGCGCGCGGCGCTCGGCACTGTCGAGTCGTGGGCTTGCTGCAGGACTGGCAGCGTGTCCCGCGCGCGAGGACGAAGGAGTTGTTGGTGGGAGAGGAGGCACGGGCGGGCGTGAGGACCGCGGCGCCGAGCGCTGCACACCGGGGCTTCCTGCAGGACTGGGGACGTGTCCGGTGGGCGAGAATGAAGGAGTTCTTGGTGAGAGAGGAGGGGCGGGCGGGCGTGAGGACTGTCCAGGCGCTGGCGCGGCACTGTGATTGTGCTCCCCGCGCGCACAAGCAGCGTGCCAGGCAGCCTCCAAATCGGCCCAATCCCCAGCACTGTAGCCTTTGAGTGTAGCCGCGGAAACACGACTGTACTGCGCATCTGCGCTCCCCCTGACGACACGACTTAATCAGCCATTCAGTTGTGCATTTGTGGCGGCACTCACCAGGAAGTATATGCGCCAGGCTGCGCGACGGATGTTCCCGTGACCAAGTAGTATTTGCGAGGGGAGCGCGTGCTGCCAGGATCCCTCCAGATTGGCACCGCGCAGCGTGAAGATGAAGACATGGAAGAGAGAAACAAGAGGCAAACCCAAAAAGGGCAATCGGGTGGCTGTGTATCACGCAAAAGCGGAGGCTCGAATACGATACTTCAGTTTACTCAAGACATGCAAGGACTACAGCGCCTCGTCCAATTCCCCCTGCTCCTCGTCCAACGACTTGAGCGTTTCCATTGCACTGCAGTAAACCCAATAATGGTCGATTAGACTCAGGCACACCGCCTCGGACGGCGCTATCTGCCGCCTGCAATCATTAGCCAGTACCATGAGCACGACAAGACGACTTACTTGAAGAATACAGCATAGCGCTGGGCGGCTGCCAAGTCTTTCTGCGCAGCACGGTAGTAGGCACGGCGGAGGAGGGAATGGAAGCGCATATTGAAATAGGGCTCCCCGCGGAAGAGGCTCGGGGACGAGGAGCGGCCTATAATGCGGAACGAGGCGTCTTCACTGAGCATTGGCAAAAGGGCAGCCTCGCCTACGCACGTGAGCGGGGGAGATCTGCCAAAAAACTTGTCGTCAGTGGGCGCGTGCACACGTTTATCATCGACGCACCTGTCGCCGCCCATCGAAACCCCCGTCGATACCGCAGTGAAGTGACCCCGCGGCGGCGGCGAGAGGCTGTGAGCTTGTCCATCTTGTCGAGCTGGTCCTTCGAGAGCACTCAATACATGCGCCATGGGAGCGGTAGTCAGGGTGGAAATGGGCTGTTTGGCTGCCAAAGACAAACGAAACAAATGTAGACGACGAGGGCGCGCGTATGCGCCACGACCTATTCCCGCCTTCGCCTATAACCAGAGTGAGAAGATTGAATGAAATGAGTAGAGCAAAATAGAGCGCACTTTTTTGATCCACCTTCGTGTGGCGACTGCGCGTGCTGCTTGCAGGCGCTGCTTGCCTGCAATTGCGCCAGTAACTGGGCATCAGGGGACGGCAGCGCATCCAAGCGCACCTGCGCGCGTGCGAGCGCTGGTAAAAGCTTCGCGGTCGAGGTTGGAGCCTTCTGCGTCGGCGTCGCGTCCGACGTCGAGCGGTGCACCGGTCGCGCATTCTGCAGGTCCTTCAGGCTGGTGGACGGACGGCTGGGGGGGGTGGAGTCTGTGAGCGCGGTGGTGCGCAGGGTCCCGTTATCCAGGACGTTTGACATGTAGACGCCGTTCTTCGTGAAAGTCCAGATTGGCGGGGTGTTCTGGCAGCCCGGGTTGATCATCTCGTGGTCGACGCGTCGGTATGGGTTGGAGGTAAGGCGCTCCCGGCGGCGGCGTTGGAAATCAGCCCAATAACTGTGTGAGCGGAGGATTGACATGGTGGGCGAAGGATGGGTGCGGAAGTTGCCGACGCAAATCAAAGGCCCCTGAGTACGTCGAGGTGAGCATTGTGCATTAGTGTATGAAGTTTTTATCTAACTGAAGGTGGAAGAAGTGTTCATAAATACCTTACAAAGGGTTGCGTATATTCTGTTGAATTCTACAAGAGGTTTTGAGCGCTGCGTTTCAAGGAAACACGAGAATATCACGAACACGTCGATAATTCCGCTTAAAACTGGCGTTGTTTGTAGCATTCCTGGCCCCCACTGGCGTCGAATCTTTTTTGAGGGGTTAGTTCCATAGGGATGCTCCGTTCTGTGTCCAAATGTGGCGTGAAACCGTGCGTGGGTGCTCAGTAGCACGTCCAAATCACGAACTTGTCCTTCACAAAAAGGGTGTATTGCCTCGGGCTCGCACAATTTTGCATTCCAAGCGCTCATATTGACATCCAGGAGTCTTGAACATCGTAGGCTGGCTCCGCAAAATAATTTGGCGCAAGGGGAGATGGGAAAGAGTGAATATTTGCGTTTGGGTTGCGACGATTCAAAGGTAAGCATGCCTGCCTTCTATATGCGGACATCACCTCTCTTCTTGCCACCACGATGCGCCCCGGCAAAAATCCACTGGAGAACGAGCTCCAGCGCCGCCGCGACACCAACGACAATTCTGCCGTCAAGCGTCGCCGCCACGCTGACGCCCAGGCTCGACATCGAGAGCGGTAAATTCCAGATCGAGGGCGTGAATTGGTCTCACCCCAACTCAGTAATTTGGCAAGTTCCCGAGCTGCGGCTCGACAGAGAATGGCACGGTGCGTCTGGTGTTTAGCGCGTTCGAGTCTTTGCTAACGGGAATAGTCTGCGGGCTGCGCGAGCTCTTTCTGTGGAGGCTACCCGGCGCGCCGCTGAGCAACGTCAAGAAGTCGACGCAGATTATCGTGAGCGGTGCGTGGCCCTCTGTCTTTGTTCACAAGCCTTTCCTCTCAACTCAACCGCCCCAGATGCCGCAAAAAGTTTGTAGGGCCTGCTCAATGTCGACGGTCACTAATAATATTCAGAGAATTCATCACCAAGTTTGGCGAACAGGCATTTTACACTTATTACCTCCCAATGCACGAAAAGTATGGGCAGAGACACTTGCCGGGGCTCAAATTTCTTTGGGAGACGGAGTAGCTGTTCGTAGACACCATGAATAAATATTTCAATTCGAATCATTTGCGAGGAACAAGTAATTAAGGCGGGAGCAAAGCGACACGGATACAAGCAACTATACTACAGCGTCGCGGCGCCAGGTCATAAACATACACACGCCGTCCTCCCACCGCTCAGCGCGTGCCTCCTCCCGCTCCTCCAAGTCCTTCGCCGTTGCATTCGCAAAGAAGGCCAGGTCTGAACGATTTCCGTTCTTGACCCAGCGGAAGAGACTGCCGGCGGTATATTGTGTGAGTGAATACCGTGTCTCGCCTTGTCGAATGCTGACGTTCGAGTGTCGGAGGAGTGCGGAGGGAATAAGGATTGTGGAGCCAGGAGGGAAGCGGATGACCAAATTCAGATCCCACAGGATCAAATGGCCGCCCAAATCGGGATTGAAGGCGCCGAGGGCAGTGATGCAGCACCAACCCCAGGCGAGGTTGGCGGCGTCGACATGGGGGAAGGTGACCGTGCTGGGCCCGAAATTGAACGTACAGGCGGCGAAGACCGAGATGGCCTCTGGAAAAAGACGGCGCAGATGGGGAGCGGCGATATGGAGAAGTGACATTTGTTCGCGATAGAAATCATGGAGGGTGGGCGCAAATGCTTGGAAGAGGCCTGATTGTGGATTAGTCTGGCTCGGGAATGAGTTGAAGCGGGGCGGAGGGCTTACTGTTTAAAAATCCGACAATGCGTAGTATGGCCCAATGCGCAACCATAGTGGCGCATATGGCGGCGTTGGCGCGTGAATTGAGGAGGACTCCGGGGCGCTGGGGAACGTGAGAGGAAGTAAAATAAGCGGATAGCAATCTCACCCGTTGACCGCCGCCATATGAAATCCCAGCAGCAACGGCGACGAAATCACCGCGACGTCCGTCGCCGGTGGCTTTGGCTCCCTCGGACTGAAAGAGGTCGGTGGCGGCGTCGAGAGCAACGGCATAGGTGTCTTGTCCATCCTGGTTGGGGCGAGGGCGGCCGCCAAGACACGCGAAGACACGTTGCTTGCAATCTATCAGGGGGCGGCATGCGCTGATTTGATGTTAGAAAGATTGTAGCTAGGGGGCGTGGCAACTGACCGTCCGTCCCAGGATCGCTCTTTGTTCCGGACCACGTGGCACCCCGACTAGGACCCCGGAAGTTTTTGCGCGCACGACGACTCGTCGCGCTCGGTCTCGCGCAATACGCGCTTTCTTAGTCTACAACTACGCAGGAAAACTACCCCATAGTCAATCTATAGAACCTGCAAAGAGCGATGGCTGATACCTCAAGGGGAACACCCCCACCGAACACGAAGACGGCACCACTCGACGTCGCTACAAAGTCCGCCATAGACAAGCGCTTCGCAGGCGCGAATACCAGACCGGAGATTATTGCTGTCATGGAAGAGAAAGTAGGCAAGTCTATAAGAGACGTCGAAACGGCCCGCGCGTACCTGGAGGCGTGCAACTGGGTGTCCAAGGGCGCGGTATTCAATCGAGAGGTATTTTTCATGATTTTGCTCAAGGGGTCGTTGCTTCCGCAGACGACGTTGAAGTCGTTGGCGGGAACAATGAGGGCGCTGGCCTTCATGGCAGAGGGACTCGACGGGGAGGTGGCCGAGGAGCTTGCGACCGCAGTTGTGGACGCGGTGGGCCCAATCGTGCAGGAGGTGACTGACAACCAAGGGGAGCTCCACGGCGAGGTTGTGGAGATGGGGGTGCAGGTGGGGAAGGTGAGGGTGACCGCCGAGGACGCGCAGGCGGAGGTGCAGTCGCTCCGGGTCCAGGTCGTTGACTTGCGACGGAAGGTGGAGGAGTCGTCGGGAGAGGTCTTGGACGGGGTACGGGAGATGGCTGCGCAGGTGGCGCAGCAGATGAAGGCGTTGAGGGAGGTTGTCGAGGCAGCGGGGACGGCGGCTTCGACAGCGGCGGTCGGGGCGCAGGCAGCAGCCACAGCGGCGCTGGAAGCGCAGGCAGCGACGGCGGAGACGCAGGCAGCAGGGGGAGCGAGGTCGTACGCTGCTGCAGCGACGACGAGTACGCCGACAGTAACGGCGGAGCAAGCGGCGCTGTTGGCGAGGGGGGTGCGCATGCGCCGACAGATCTTGATAGACAAGTCGGAGGATGCGGGGGTGAGTAGTCTGAGCGCGCTCACGGAGCTGGAGCTGAAAGAGAAGGCCAACATGGCGCTCGCTTTGATGACGGCGAAGAGGGAGGGCGCTGCGGTCGTGGGGGTGAAGAAGCTCGAGAACGGGGGGGTTGTCTTTGATTGCCTAGACGAAGGGACCGCTGAGTGGCTGAAAGTCGAAGCCACCATGAAGCAGTTTGTTGCGTCTTTGGGCGGTATGTGTGTGTACAAGCCGCGCACCGTGGAGATGGTCGTGGAGATGGTGCCGGTGGAGACGCAGATCGAGAGTCCAAGTACGTGGAAGGTGATGGAGGAGGAGAGTGGTTTACAGCCGGGGGACATCGTGGCGGCGACGTGGCTCAAACCACTGGGGCGCCGCACGGATACCCAACGAGTCGCGCACGTATCGCTAAGATTGAGGCGCGCGGAAGCTGCTAACCATTTGAAGGACAATCATCTTTTTCACAAAGCACAGTACATGAAGGTAAGGAAGCCTCGTTACGAGCCGAAACGGTGTGCAAAGTGCCAGTCTTACGACGGGCATTTTGCGGGAGCGTGCAAAGCTCGCGCGGACGTCTGCGCGCGGTGCGCGGGCGATCATCGTACTGACAATTGCAGCATGCTGAACTCGGGCACGTTTGGGTGCTCGAATTGCAAGGTGGAAGGGCACGGAGCGGCGGACAGAAGCTGCCCCGCTTTCGTGCAAGCTCTGGTGAAGTTGAGGGCGCGCGACCCGAGCTCGCGGTATGTGTACTACCCGACAGCAGACCCGAGAACGTGGGTGCTGGAGGACGGTGGGGCTGCGATGCAGACAGAGGCGCGCGACGAAAGGAGAGGAGGAGAGCCGATTCGGCACGGAGAGGGGAGAGGTCGATTGGCCGGTGGGCAGTGGGGAGCTGGGGGTGGCGCACCGGTAGACCAGGGATGGGAGACGAGGAGGAACCACATCGCGGACGACCAGCGACGCGGAAACGCGTGGTCTGGTGACGGACAGCGGCAACCGTACATTGCGGACGCTTTTCGGACGCAGGTGGAGTCACAGACTACATTGCACGGACGAGGATTGGGGATGCGAGGAGGTACGGGGCGAGGGCGAGGGGGTGAAACGTCGGGGTCGAGCGGCTTGCGGAACGAGATTCAGCGCCCCGCGCAGTGGGGGGGAGAGCCGGACGGGGGCATCCCGACACTGACAGAGACTATCACAGGGTTCGAGCGGGCAGATGAGGCGAGGCGGGCCGCTGCAGCGCAGGCGACGGGCACGGGCCAGGACTTGCCTGGAAACACACAGGTCCCGGCCGTAACCGTGGACGGGCCTCAATGAGTTCGCAAGGCGGCGGAGACCGGCTGCCGCGGAATCTAAAACTGTGGCAGCAGAACCTGGATAGAGGATTGGACAATCAGCACGAGCTATTACAGACTATGGGAGCTAACGATTACCATTTTGCAGCGTTACAGGAACCGCACATTGATTTCAGGAACATGACCAGGGGAAATTCAAGCTGGAGGGTCGTTTATCCGTCGGAACACGGGATGGAGGGGAGGAGGACGAGGGCGGTGACGTTGGTGAACGTGAGCTTGTCGACCAATTCGTGGACGCAGATGCCCTTCCCATCGCCAGACGCGGTCGCTATCGAGTTCCGGTGCGCAATTGGTACGATTCGCATCGTGAACGTCTATAACGACGGTGATCACGACGAGACGCTGGCGGCGATGAGGGAGTGGATGAGGTGGGCGAGGGCGAGGCCGGGGAGGGGCCGAGTCTTCTACCTCTGGTTGGGGGATATCAATCGGCATAGCGAAATGTGGGACGAGTTCAGGAACTCTCACCTCTTCACCGCGAGAGCGGCGAGGGCGGTGCTCCCTTTGCTGCAGATGCTGGGGGACTGCAGGATGGTTATGGCGCTGCCTCGGGATATCCCGACGTTACGGGCGAAGGGGACGGGGAACTTGACGAGGCCCGACAATGTGTTCTGCAGCGAGGATTTTGCAGACCACATCGTTTCCTGTGACGCGTACCCAGCGCGCACTCCTGGTACCACGGACCACTTCCCCATCATCACCGAGTTCGACATAGTGCCGCCGACCGCAGTAAGGGAGGAGAGGACAAACTGGAGGGCAACGGATTGGGAGGAGGTGAACAAGGCGTTGGCGGGGGAGCTGGGGGAGGATGTGGAGGGTTATGCGAGTGTGGGGGAGATTGAGGGAGCTTTGGAAAGGCTCGACATCGCCATCTGGAAAGCAGTAAAGGTGCACACCCCGGTGAGTAAAGTTGTCCCTCACTCGAAGCGCTGGTGGACGCCAGAGCTCTCGGTATTCCGCAAGGCGCGGGACAAGCTCTCGAATCTGTCCCGACGACAGCGAGATATCCTGCAGAGCCCCGTACACGAGCTCTATCGCGTCGCGCGGAATTCCTTCTCGTCGAGGGTGCGGATGGCTAGGGAGAGGTGCTGGATCGAGTGGCTGGAGGAGATTGATGGAAGCGATGTGTGGGTGGCGGGGAAGATGATGAAGGCGGCGGCGTCGGACGGGGGGAAGACGAGGGTTCCGGTTTTGAAGAGGAAGACGGCAGCGGGTGTGGAGGAGCTGGCGGAGTCGAACGAGGAGAAGAGCAAGTGGATGGTGGAGGAGTTTTACCCCGCGCGCGGGGCGGGGGCCGTGGACACGCCCGAGGACGCGGAGTACCGGGAACCGAAGTGGAATTACCACCCCATCTCGGAGCGACAGTTGCAGCAGGTCATCGACAAGACGAAGCCGTACAAGGGCACCCGGTCCGGCACGTTCCCCAACTGCGTTTACAAGAACTGCGCCAAGATTCTAGTTCCGAGGCTCTGCAAGATCTATCGCGCATTAGACATTTACAAGCATGAGCCGGCGGATTGGAAACGTACCGAGACCATCGTGGCCAGGAAGCCCGGGAAGCCGGATTATACTGCGGTCGGGGCGCACCGGCCCCTCATCCTCTCGCACGGACACGCACGCATGCGAAACGCTGCCAAGAACTTGCAACTCACGACGAACGCAGAACGATACGGTATGTTCCCGAAGAACCAGTACGGGGGAAGGCCAGGGAGGACGGGGGTCGACATGGTGCAGGGACTGGTGAAGAGAGTGAAGGATGCGTGGAGGCAGGGGAAGGTGGCGACTCTGCTGCTGAGAGACGTCAAGGGTGCGTTTCCCAATGTCCTGCTGTCGAGCGTCATACACGAGATGCGGCTGGCCGGGGTGCCCCGAGAGCACGCAGAGTGGATGATGCGGCGCTTCACGGGGCGCACGACTCGCCTGCTCTTCGATGACTACACCTCCGACGACGTCCCTATCATCGATGGACTTGACCAGGGCGATGCGGGCTCTTGCGGATATTACGGATTCAACACGATACCGCTGGCCAGGATCAAGCCAGACCCCAGCGTGGACAGCGGCCTTTACGTCGACGATTATCACGCACTGGCAGTCGGCAAAACACTGGTGGAGACGACGAGGAAGTTGGAGAAATTGCTGACAGATGAGGGGGGCGTGAACGAGTGGGCGGTGGAAAGAAATTGCACGTTTGGTGCCGCCAAGGATCAAGTGGCGCATTTTTCGCAACGGCGGGTGTGGCAGGAGCAGCCGTTCGGGCAGCGCGGGCGTTGGGTGCCCGAGAGGTGGCCGAACCTGGTCATCGAAGGGGTGGTAGTGAGGCCAAGCGGGGCGGTAAAATTGGTGGGAGTGTGGCTGGATGAGAAGCTAAATTTCAAGCACCATGGGGCGAGTGCAGTCGCAAAGGGGCAGCTCTGGCTCGTGAACTTCCGGAGGTTAGCGCGCGTCTCAGGAGGAGTGGGAGCGGCTTACATCCGGAGATTGTTCATCGCCATATGCCTCCCGCAGATGCTCTACGCTGCGGAGGTTTTCTTGACGCCGTCGAACCAACGGATACGGGGCGCGAACAGGACGAAAGACGGGAGGGCCGTGGTGAAGAAGCTAGCTTCCATACAGCTGCGAGCGGGGAGGATGATATTGGGGGGAATGGTATCGTCCCCGGGCGACTTGGTCGACGCGCATGCCGACCTCCTTCCGATGAATTTGACCATCGACAGAATCTTGCAAAAGGCTGCAATACGTTACGCGTCGCTGCCGGAGACACACCCCTTGTTCCAAGCAGTCGCCAATGTGGAGCGATATGGCCACGTCAAACGACACCCCTCTCCCCTCCATTTCTTGATGACGGCCTACAAAGACGTTCGACAAAGCCTTGTCGAGAAAATCCCTGCGGTGAGAGTACATGCGAAGTGGGTGGCGCCGGTGGATGTGCGCGTGGCCCCCTCGAAAGAGGAGGCCAAGGAGCAGGCGTTGGCGGAGGAGTCGCGAGTGCAGCTGTTCTCGGACGGCTCACTCATCGACGGGAAGGTGGGGGCGGCGGGTTTGTTGATGGTGGACGGCGAGGTGAAGAGAGTGAAAGGGGTTTTATTGGGATCGGCGAAGAGGTACAGGGTATACGAGGCAGAAGGTGTGGGGCAGATTTTGGCGCTGGAGTGCTTGAGATTGGAGGACGACGAGGAAATCCGCGGCAGCATACCTTTGGGCGTGGACAACACATCGGCGATTCGGGCGACAACCAGCGGCAAATCAGGCGTTGGGTCTCACATCTGGGACACCTTTCAGTATCGGCTCTCGGCGGCGAGAAAGAGACACCCACAGTTCCGACTACGCGTCGTATGGACCCCGGGACATGTCGACATTCCTGGGAACGAAGCCGCGGATGAGGCGGCAAAGCGGGCTGCGCAGTCGGGTTCGTTCGGAGGCACTCCCAAGGTGCTGACGGACCTACCTTACAGCAAGTCCGCCTTAGCCCTCTCCTACCGCCGCGTTCTCCAGAAGGCGGCGCGGAAGACGCTTCTACGCTCACCGCGCTTTGCACGGATCAAGGACATCGATGACACAATGCCGTCGGCGAAATTCCGAAAGCTCACATCCTCCCTCCCTCGCAAACATGCCACCCTCCTTTTCCAACTTCACTCTCACCACGCCCCTCTCGCTCAACACCTCTTCCGCCTGAAGAAAGCCACCTCCCCCATCTGCCCATGCTGTGGACTGCACGACGAGACAGTCGATCATTTCTTGCACTTCTGCAACGCCCATGCGCGCGCCAGACAACTCCTCCGTGTCTCAAACCGACTCGCCAGTTTCACCAAGCACCTCCTCACCTCTTCTGCCCTTCTCCCCGATTTCTTCCTGTTCATTCAGCGTTCGGGACGATTTCATTCCGTGTTTGGCGATTTCAAGGAACTCGAACGCCTCGACGATAAGTAGATATTGCGTATCCCATTTTCATTCTGACCCACTCCCCTCTCTCTCATTTCATCTTATTAACTTAACCGAAACTACTCACATGTAGAGGCCTACGGCCATACCCCGCGGAATCATCCGCTTCGCATTCGTCTCGTCACGTTTGCAAGTCGTTCGAGTAGAATATGATCATTAGACAGTACGGACACACACATACAGAATCTCATAGTTAGTATTATTTCTACCATATGCCTTAGGCACAACGGAAATAAAACATGAATTAAAAAAAAAAAAAAAAAAAAAACTGTCCGTCCCATGCGAGGAATTGCATACCGAGCGCTCGCAGTTCGGGGAGCGTGTACGCGCGCAGGTCGGGGGGTTTGAGAGAGCGCAGGCCGATCCAGGCGGTAGTCGTATGGTCAAGGTCGTCGGCGATGTTGAGGGCGGTGAATATAGGGGTCGCATCCTGGGTGCGCTTGAGCACGACTCGCTTCGGAAGATCGGGGGATGAACGTTTCAGGCGCCGAAGACCTCGCTGGTAGAGCGTATGTCGAGCCTGCCGAGCGCTGGGCGTTTTTTTGACGGCGCGAGGCGGTTTGTAGGGGATCCGTATGATGCTGCCGGGGGGCGCGGTGGTGGATGGAAGGGCCGAGGGGAAGGGCAGGTCGGGGGGAGCGGTGTGGGGTGGTTTGTACGGGATACGGATGGTCGATCCTGAGGCGGCGGGTGCGGCTGAGGGTCCGATCGGTCTGCCAAGGTCGAAGTGGGCAACGGTGGGGGGCGGGGTTGATGGGCGCAGGCGCGGGCCTGCCCGTCTAGCGGAGTCGAGGGAGATCAACGCGATGTGCTTATCGAAGTGGAGCGGAAGGCGGAGGTTTGGGGTGAGGGTCGCGGGGGCAGGAGCGGGGTCGAGGTCGGGAAGGTCAAGGTTTAGATCGTGAAATTCAAACGGGACAAAGTCGTAGTCGGGATCTTGCGCGGGGTCGTAGTCGGCGTCGGCGGGGATGGGCTGAAGGGCGGTGTGGTCCTGGTCGAGCTCTCGAGTGGAGCGGTTTTTGTCAGCGCGCTCGATGAGATCATAAATGTCGAGGTCGGTGAGTGTGAACGGGACGGCGGAGTGGGGGGAGTAAACGGCGCCGCTGCGCGTAGAGCGACCTGCGGTGGGCTAGTGAGACAAACGCAAAGCGGGGGAAGGGGTGGTACAATTGGGGGGGATCGCCGAGGCAGCTCCAGGGTCGGAGTCACCAAGGGAGGGAAGAAGGGGAGCAGGGGCAGAGACGATGGACTCACCAAGGAGGGCATTTGCGAGACCATGCAGCATGCTGCACGCTCGAGGAGGGAGGAAGGAGGCAAGGGCAGAGGGTGAAAATGTAGGTTGTTGGTTGTTATTTTGAGGGGAATGAGTATCTGCGTTGTCTTGCAAATTTGTCGATGGATTTGCAGGCTCTTGCCAATGGATTTGCTGGGGCGTCTCCGCGGATGAAGGCAGGGAGGAAGATAAATTTATTGGGGGCAAAACGACTAGGAACTGGGGGAGGATGTGTCAGCGTCGGCGTGGCCCCATCCATTCGTTCCCCACGCAGTCACCCCTCCCTCCCAAGTACTGGATCCCCACGGAATATGCGACGCCGTCACCGCACCCCAGCCCCAAACAGAGTCGTCGAGGGTTCCCCAGCCGTTCGCCTGCGCCTGCTCATTGAGCGCAGCCCACGCACGCATCGTGATCGTCTGCGGCTTCTTCTGGAAAGAGGAAACCGGGTCAGCTGGAGCTACGGGTAGAGCGACAGACGGAAGCGTACCCGCAGTGACGATGGCTTGAATGGGGACGGGGTGTACGGCGCGAATCGACCGCGGCGCGCGATTCGCGTCGCCGCGGGATGGGCGGGGCGACGGGCGACGACGGGTCCAAGAGGGCTGGATGGTAGTCCTGCGTGTAGTTAAATTGAGAGTTCGGCACTCGAGCCAGGGTGCACTCACTTCGAATGGGCGGCATGGTGTGTGGTCTGAGTCTCTGAAGGAGGTTATTGTCAGAGAAATATAACATCAACAAACGGAGACCACTTACTGCACACAACGCGGCTTCAAAATTCAAACAATGGCACGCAAAAAAAACCGGGAAACCACAGGGGCGCGCGTCGGCGTTTCAAGGAGAAAAGCTCGTGTTCCTGGACAGCTTCAAGGAGGAGTTTATGTCGCGTCCGCGCGGCGCGTTCTACGATGATCTCTTGAAGGCGTTTGTGACGCGATACGGATACGACTTAGACGTCGAGAAGAACGTGGAGGGGGGGATGGAGGGGTGGGCGCCGGTGAACAGGAAGCTGGGGCTGACGGCGGACGAGTTGGTTGTGGAGAACAATTGGCAGGACGCGTATAGGAAGAAGCTGCGCGATGTGAGTTGCGCGGGCGTGGTCGTGAAACCAGCACTTACATTTCATGCAGAAGCTTTCGGGCTGGTGCCGCAACCGCTTTCTGGCGAAGAAGGTTCATGGTGCGGCGATCAAGAGCATCCTCAAGCGCATGCAGGCGATTGCGGGCGGCGAGAAACGACCGAGGCGCACCCCCGACGTCACCCTATACTCCAGCAAATTTTACACATCGAAGCTGAAGGCGGGATTTGACGAGGTGTGGGCGTCGGCGAAGGAGACGGTCCCAAGGAGTCATCGGGTGTCGATGTGTCAAGACTACATGCGCGGGTGCTGGGACAAGGAGAGCGAGGAGTTCAGGCAGAGCATCACCGAGGAGTCGGACGCTGAGTACGCCAGTGCCTGGGCGCAGTATCGCGCGCGGGAGGAGCTGCAGGAGCATTCGGCGGAGGAGTACCATAACGCCCTCGAGACCCTGGACGAGGTGGGAATCCCTTTGGCGGACGCGTTGTCCGAGCGTCTGGGGATGCATGTCATGATCCTCGCTGTTGGGCCCGTGGGGTCGCAGAAGGGGGAGGTGCGGCTGCGTTCGTGAGTGGGCGCCGAGGATGTGGAAGATCTAGGAACTCACCGATGTCGACAGGATCTTTTCCGATACGAGGGGGGGTCAGACGTCGAAAATGTGGGGCGAGTTTGACCGCTCAGAGTTCACAGCAGCCGAGGCGTCCATCACGCGCTACGGGCGCGCGTTCTTTGGTGTGTCGGCTCGGGCGATTGAATGTAAAAAGAGTTGTCCTGATGTGATGCACCTGTTTAGCACGAGATGTCTGCAGGGAGCGGGCATGGCCGCCGCTGGAGGGCGCTGATGCGGCTGGCGATTTTTCAAACCTGCTGGTGTTGGAGGGCGCGGGGGGCGGAGGAGCGCCTGCAGCTCTGGCTCCAGTCGAGGCTGTGCGCGGCGGTGCGCCTGACGCGCCGGTGCAGGAGGCAGCAGCGCGCCGTGGCCCCGCCTCAGATGCGCCGCGTTCGCCAGCGCATGATGTGTCCCGCCCCGCGACTCCCGATGTGTCCCATCCTGCGACTCCCGATGTGTCCCGCCCTGCGACTCCCGAATCGCCGTGTTCGCCCACTCCCGATCCAGAAGCGCACGGCTATGGGAACTGGACGAAGACGCAGAAGGGGGCATACAAGTTGATGAAGGGGAAGGTGTGGGGCCCAAAGTGGACGGAGTTGATTGGTGCAATGCTGGCGTTCGAGGAGTCGTGTTTGTGGGATGCAGACGGGCAATTGAGGCCCTCACACATACGCCCCGTGAAGTTTAAGACCTGGATGAAGGAGCATCGCACTGCGGGGGATTTTAACAAGGTACAAGCGGGCTTCGGGGAAAGGATGCTGGAGTGGTGGAGGGTGGTGGGTCCTATGGGAAGAAACCTGCCCAAGCCGGACGGGTTTGACGAGAAGGATGCATGGCCTGCGCGTTCAGCGTGGGCATGCCTGCGACAGGGCGGAGATAACGGGGTGCTGCTCGTGTTGCTTGGATTGACGTGGTGGGGCCAGTCAATCGTGAGCGCAGCGGCGGGAGAGGGGCTGGGCGCAGGCGAGGCGGCACTGGCGAGCAACAAGGAGTGGCAGTTCCTGCTTGGTGATGTGCTCTACGCCCTGACTTGCATCACGGAGGAGGTGGGCTCTGCGGTGCGAGTGGCGTTGGAGCATAAAAAGGCGGATGAAGACGCGCTGGAGGCGTGGCTGAAGGGGGGGAGCAAGGGGAAGCGTCCGAAAGATGGCGATGCAGCGAAGGCGGCGCGGAAGGCGGTATTGGCAGTGACGAAGGAGGCGAAGGCAAAAGAGGCAGCGAGGGCAAGAGAAACGGCGCCAGTGCGGCCGCGGAGGAAACGGCAAGTCATGTATTTGTGGTGTGTATTGGAAGCTGATGCTACTGGGAGCAGAGGTCGAGAGAACGACGCCGAGCCCGAGCCCCCTGCGCAGAAGGCCAAGACAACCGTTGGGGAGGAGGAGGAGGAGGTGGTGGCGCCACCGAGGCCTAAGCCACGCCCGTTAGTAAAAATCACGGAATGCACCCACAGTACTCACGAACACGTTGACAGCCGGAAGCGAGCAACGACCACCGTGGAAGGATCGAACACGACGTCCGCGGAGGGTCGAGCGCCTGCGGGAGCGTCAGCGCCGGAGGACCCGCCCCCGGCGCGCAAGGAAGACGTAGAGATGGATGTGAGCGCATGCGGGGCCAAACAGTCGAGGGCCGCGGGAGAAGATGAAGATGATGGTGATCCTTTCGCTGCGGATCCCATGGCGGGCATGTCGGCGGAGGAGCGGGCGGACTACGAGGCCGAAATGGCGATGGACGCGGACGCGGACGAGGACGGCAACGAGGAGGAGGATGATGGGGCCGAGATGCAGGAGGACTGATGCGGAGGAGGCTTGATTTTCATTTCTTTTACATCTCGTGTTCAATTTTTATGCGCGTCTTGTGTCCGCAGGCTTTAAATGAGCCTCAAGTTTTGGAGGATCTGCACGTGAGCGCGCTGGAGTGTTTGGCAGCGGACGGGGCCATGAGTCCTAACAGAGGATAACACTACGGAACAGGAAGGAAATCAAGCCGCGGAGCAAAGTCCAGAAAGGGGCAGATACGATCACAAATCAAGCCTGGCCGCAATGCCGAATGCGAGGCGAGAATATAGGCAGGAAATTGATGGCGTATTGAGTGCCGGAGGTGCCGGAGAGGTGCACATTATAAAGTGTACCATGGGGCGCATGCACCTGGTACGCTTTCTAACGTGCACCTGTGGCACAGCCAGGCCACTTTATAAAGTGGTAACAGGCCTAGCTCATATAAGGGCAAAGATCTGTTATTTGACAAAGTACATTTACGCGTCACAACAGAAGACTTTGAAGAACCCGAAACATCCGAGTCCGAGGCAGCTAGCGACAAAGAGGAACCATTCGGACTCGACGAAGAGCACGAAGAAGGGCCCCGACGTTCAAAACGCCACCACTAGTTTAGATCACCAGCGAGGTTTCAAAACTAGGCGAACATGAGCAAGGGATACAATAGGTCACTAGCAGGAAGAAACGCACGTCATAGTAGCGGGAATAACAGCTCCAGCTGCGACGAGCGCAAGGGCACGATCATGAACCCACTTGCAGGGGCCCGGACCGTACTCGAAATAAAGGAAAGAAGACTCGAGCTGCAACACCTCGACGATGTCAGTCATGCGGGCGACACGCTGTTTGATCTGGCGACGAGCGACGTTGTAGTAGCATCGACGGAGGTAGCGAAAGCAGGAAGGCACTTGGGGCAGTAGCTGATCCAAGGTGTACCTATCGCGACCAAAAGGGAAGCCTAGAACATAGATGGAGATAGCGTGAGTAACTATCGCGTAAAAACGATACAAAGACGCACCAGCAATAATTCCATCTCGGTTCTGGTCGACAAAACTGTAAAATGAATCCGGGTTCGCGATATTGCAGTCTAGCTGACGGCGCTCGCAGAAATGGCAAGCGCGTCCCCAAGAATAGACAAGGCAATAGAAGTCGGTTTCAGCACAATGGTTGCAGGTATTGTGCGGCTAGCAGGCAATAGTAAGGACTAGGATGGTCCTAGGATGATACTAGCCGACTCACTTTCTGGTCTTCGAGCATATATAAGCAGTGAGCCATGAGCGCGTCTCTGGGGAACATGTTGAAAATGTGGGGCAGAAAAGAGATCAGGTTTCATAAACACGTCCTGAGCTAGGACTTTAAATATAAGCCATAGGACAGTCTCAGGGGTAGTTCCGCACGATCGGACATGATAAACAAATGGATTATCAAGTGCTGCTACGATACGAACAAATGGAACCTCGAGGCGGTCAAAATCAGACCCTATGGACGCTACTGTTGAACTAGCTATCAATATGTCCTGTTGAAGGACGCGATGGTGGTTAACCGGATGGGAGTTGGGGAACGATCGGAATAAACGAGTGTGGGCAAATCAACAGATTTGAAACGGGCTAGTTCCAAATAGTTGAGCATAGGAAGGGAAACTAGTAACTTGAAACGTACGATTGGAAGAAAATCAATCGTCCTTGAGGAACTGGTCCATCTCCTGAGCTGTCGCGCTAGTCTTGAGATCGTCCAACTTGTCAACGAAATAGCGGTGAAGGTGGAAGAAATGCTGCATGCGATAGCCGCTAGCGTTGATCTCTCGGGCGAGTTCCTTTTCGCGGCGCTTGAGGAAGTTGCGGTCGACGGCGATGAATGTCTCTTGTTCAAGGATTTGGGTAACATTATCCATAACGGACTGGGAGACCTCGTCGACGCCATCTGCATCCAATAGTAAGCAATAGGAAGCCTCGGGAAGCGCAACTAGCAACATACCTGGAACTGCAGTGTCCTGCTCGGTGTCGTGGTTCTGCGAACGAGTACGGCAGCGCTTGCGAGGGGTCGCAGCTATGGTGGCAGCAGGGGCCTGTAATATTGGGAATAAGTCACTCAATAGGACGACAAGAAAGAGGGAAAAAACACGTACTAGGGCAGGAGTGGCTTCCGGCTAAAAAGGAAATATTAGCAGGGAGACGCAACAAGAGCTAGTAAAGAGGAGTACCTCGGTCTTCTTGGGTTCGCCACGCTTCTAAAATGAATAGGATGATAAGCTAGTAGAACTAGTGAAGAAAGATTTAGGGACGCACCTTCCCTGTCTGGTCGTAGTTGATAATGAGCTGCAAAGGAATTATTAGAGCATGCCACAAAAAAATAACACGCGACGTACCTTAGCAGGAATATTCTGGTGCTCAATTGTGTGCGCTAGCCGGAAGAAAGTCCGTTCGCAGAGCTCTGAGGCATTTTCGGGAATATGTTTTGCTGCGCGGGTTGCTTTCCGTGAGGACCAGTTGAGTGTGCTATCAAGAAAACCGCGAACGTATTTCTCCGAGCAAGAGAAGGAGGTGAGAAGCTCGGGTTTGTGTTTGCTTATGATTGCAATCATCAATGACCGCGCAATCTGCACGTTCACCACGCATCCCGACACCCGCAGCCGGTGCGTCCAGTTCCACCCAATGATTTTCGGTTGCTGATGCTGTGCAACGTAGCTTCGGTGAACTTGTGCTCGCCCTTTACCATCCATTTCCACAGTGTTGCCCTGTGCAGGCCGTAGAAGATATTGGGGTGTGCGCGCTGAAGCTCCTTGACCGTTCTGGCAGCCGACCAACCACAACGACGAACGGCAGGCTCGATGAGTCCCCAAAGGAACGGCGTAAACCAGAAGACTTTCTTGGGTTTTCCACGCACGGCGCCGCCGAGAGTTCCGGTTCGGTTCTTCCTCCATGCTTGGGTGTCGGGGCGGGAGAGTGCTGCGACGTCTGGAATGGCTTTGCTTCCATGGGCTAGCGCGTCGGCACCTTGGAGCAGCAGTGTGTTGGCGTTGGATTTCTTTGCCACCTCGCCGGCCCCATCCTCCTTCTCGGCCTTTCTACGCGCGCGCGACCGCTGCTGCCTCAACCGAGCCAAGTCTCGCTCGCGCTGCTGCTTCTCCTCCGCTGTTTTCTCCTTCGGCTGGAGCACTATCTCACGGCGCTCGGACCCGGCCTCCTTGACCTTGGCCCAGTACATGTGCGTATCCGCTGGGGTTCCTTTCTTCCAGCCAAACCCTTTCAACGTCGACTGCTGCGGATTCCCCAGGACGGTGCTACGTGCGGATGAAGAATGCGAGGGTGCCACTGGCAAGGTTAACGAGGCAGAGGAGGAGGATGCAATGGGTGGCGTGGAGGATGGGGGGGAGACATTGGTGTTAGTCCCACCAACAATTTCAGGTTCGTCGTCGTCTGAATCCTGGACAGTGATGACCTCGGCGCGCGACTTCTTCGCAGGCGGCGGTGTTGGTTCGATGTTGCCCGTATCTCCCGTTGGTGCCTTGCGCTTCTTAGCGGGGATTTTCGCACCGGAGTCAAGAGCAGCCTGGATGAGTCGGTCGATCCATGCCTCCTGGAATGAAGTGCGCTCGCTCGGGGACATATGCTTGACCGCGAGCTTCAAGAGCTTGATCAACACGTCGTGACGGTGACCTCGTTCGGTGAAGACAAGGGTGCGGCCCTGAACTGCGAGAAGGTTTGTGCCAAAGGATATCTCGAGGGCGTGTCCTACAGCGGCAAAATAGCCCCCTTCTTTCAGCAGTTCTGGGTCGGCCGCGAAGCTGTACAGGGAATGTGCCGGATTGTCCGGTAATGCGGCGGGGAGATGCTGTAGGAGGGTCTGGAGGTGATCTATCCGAGAGACGAGGGCCTGTGGGGGGCCGATGACGGGTTTAATTCTTGGTTCTGCGAATTTACGGGACATGGTGGACGGGGCAAGGAGGAATTGTATATTGTATTTCTCTACTTATTCCATTCAAGGTGGCAATGGGGCCATAAATTTAAGACCATTGTTCCATTTACTACATGCAGCTGCTGAGTGCACAATGAGCCGATGCGCGCACGAAACCGCCACGCTTTGAGGGTGTTGCCTCTTTTGGCAACCGTCACGCTCACTCAGGGCTCGTTGCCTGAAAAAATGGCAACGGGCTTGTCACGGTGGCCCGGCCGTTGCTCCCATACAGGGTCTTACAGTATAATGCATTGTACCATGCGGCCACGGCAGGATATGTTGCATTGTAGGTACAACTATGGGTGGGGTGATGGCTTCGCCGTTGCTGCGTGAGAACACTTCCACTAGCGCTTCTTCGTGTTCGTTGACCCTCTTGTACAGCTCTTCGGTGGAGTTGATATTCTCCACGACCAGAATTGTACTCCAAGCTATCGGGGCCTTCCGCATGATGACAAACACTTCCATGGATCCTCCCTTGTCTGTTTCTGTTAGTAACTGCGCAAACTTGATGCAGCGACCTGGGAACATTTGAGGGGTTTCCTTCTCGAAGCCAGTCTGACGGAAGGCTTGCATCTCGAACTTGGAGTTCATGAGGAGCTGCCACTTTTTCCCCAAGTAGCGCTCCTTGATGATTTGAAAATATACCAAGTAGTGAGTCCTCATCTCCGATTGTCGTTCCGAGGCTAAAGTAGAGAACCACAGGTGCACCTGGGAATCCTTTTTCAAGCGCGAAGGTAGCCAATATGCAAGCACCATAGGTACCCATCCCTGCAGCGTGGCGACCTGCCGACCTCCCAGAAGTAGTCGATAGCCGTGTCGTGGTTGCCGTCCCACTCCGGCAGCGACTCGATCTTCAATTTTGGCTCGATGGTCAGGACCATCGTTCCATAGGGAGCCCCGGGAGCTATATACGAAAACGGCTGGTGGCTACCGCCTTGTTACATCCATGCACATCCACATCCTAGAAGACCACCTTGGACCATGGATTCCACTCCGGACCACTCCGGTTGCTACCGGTCTTGCCCCGGCTTCCAGCTTACTCCGGTATTCGACCATGGGACTCTATGTCACCTTATCCCGCCTTGGGCCTCGAGGCCGGGGCGCGAGTGGGTCTCAACTTCTATTGCAACGTTTTGAACTTCTTTCTTATTGTTACTTCCTTCTAACCCCTTTCGGTCTCAACTCTTATTGTTTTATTCTGCCTCACCTTCGAACTATCCCCTTTACAAAGTACAATAGACTTCCTACTACTTAATCACCTAAACTACCTCCTGTTCTTCAGTTTGTTAATAAATGTTTCTTCCCTTTCCTCCTGTGAAGAACTCCGTGGATACTCCGATCTCTTCCGGTCGTCACCCTACCGGACCTGTCCCTCTGTCCCGCTTGGAATCGCCGTGCAGCGCAACTGTCGCGTAGTCTTTCCACCATCGTCCGGCCCTGTGCACCCACTCCGGCTACTCCGATCATCTTCCGGTCGATCGTCCCTTATCCGTCCGCACGGATATAACATGCCTCCATTACCGCTGCCACCACCGCCGCCGCCACCCTCCGCCTCCACCGTTGGGAGGCCCTGTCGGCGGAATCGGAGGTGGTGGCGAGCGGGGTCGCGCTCCTCCCGGTCGCGGGCGATCCCGACGACGTCTCCCTCGTGATGGCGGCCTATCTCTGCGACTCCCGTCGTCAGAATCATCGGGCTCGCTGGAGGGATCACCGTCCGGTTCCTGTCCCACAGCGCCGTCGCCGCTTTGGTGCGATCTCAACGGCCTGGAGCGGCTAGGTGGTGGCGTGCTGTAGATGTCTCTCTCCTCGTCTCGAGGAGGGGCACGCTGTCTATCCCGGCTACTGTCTTCTCAGCGACCGCTACGCCCCTGACTGGGAATCGAGGGGGGATTGTTGCAATTGTCCATCCCGTGGGGAGGACTGTCCTTGGAGCCACAAGAGTCGTGGAAATTATCTTCATCTACCTCTGGGACTTCGGTCAACACCGTCCGCCGTTTGAATTGGCTGATAGAGTCTCCTCGGTACGAGGTAGCCATGCCCAATATGGGATTCGGAAGATTAGTGCCGGGTACGTACGTCCGGTGAGTCTCGTCCCAGGGGGACCGAGGTGTAAAGAATGACTCTGACTTCTTGTAGGATGTTTGCGGACCCATGAATCCTGTGCTGGATATCGTTGGTTTCCAGTTAGGGGGGAGGTTGACCCGTACGTCGTTCCTCTCCGACTCGTTACCTTTTTCCTGCTGACTCTCCCTAGTTATGTTTCGGCGCTCCTCAGATAGACCGCGGCGCCTTGTCGGCTTGACTTGCTGAGGCGGCAACTCGCAGAAAGTGCAACTCGAACCCCGCCCCCGCACCTCTACTGGTGTTCATCGAGAGGGCTAACTCTCGCCGTTCTCCTTCCGCAGAGTAGTACATCACCGATGGACGTTCCTCTGGTTTGCGGTGGGGGAACACTCGTGATAAGTGCGCGGGCGCTTTCATGTAGTCCGGCAGCCAGTCCGACAGCGGGTTGTACTTCCGGGGGAGCAGGGCTTGCAGATGTGGTACGTGGTCGTAGAGATAGTTAACATCTGATATTTCAGAGTGATTCCGAGGAAAGACATTGTAGATCTCTGGCTGTGTGGACACAGGTGAGGTCAACACTGAATCCTCCGTCGCGGCCTTGTACTCAGACTCATATTTGTCCAGATTCTTTTGCGCAAGGCTGACTCTAGAGCTCAAGGCAGTCCATGCGATATGCATCTCATCGAGGCTGTTGGTACTCTTCAAGACTTTGAGCAGAGATCCGAACGGGTCGACTTTGAAGTGAGTGTCGCGTCCGTCCACTACTGTACCACTTTGTATGGGTGAAACGTGACGCATAACGCAGACAGTGTTTCGTTTCCGAGGTGACGCATAACGCGAGCTCGGTTTCATAGGAATGAGCGTGACATATAAAGTGCTCAAAAAAAATGGATTTGTCTTCTAAAAAATGTGTAAAAATCTCCAGAGCTGTCTATGCTTGTAAGCCGTTATCCATTCATTCCATTTAGACCTCTCCATCCGAGAGAACCTCCGTTACGTTGCACCAACGCACTCCGTCATCTGTGTACGCCCACATATCCTCGCTTTCATCCCTGGCAACTAACCCTTCACTAGTGGGAGAGCGCGCGGCAGTCGAACTAATGGGCCCGAGCTCCGAGAAGTCTTTGACATCAGGTTGGATGCCTAGAGACTCGCTAACAACGGTGAAGAGGCACACATCAGAGTCGTCCTCGGTCTCAAAGTGCCCTCGGTCTTCCTCTTGAAGGGCTGTCTCGGATTTGTTGTCAGCGGGAGTCATAAGAACTTGATTGAGATGTGTCGCGCCGCAGCGGTTGGCTATTTCTGTTGCCAAAACCGCGTCTTCGAGGAGGAACGATCGAAGAGCCTTCTGGGAGTCTTTCCCATACAGGCACTCGACAGAAAGGTTCCAGTCAGTGTCCGGAACCTCGCATTTTCGCCACGCCTGTCCGAGATAAATACATGCCAAGAGATCAGTTTGAAGCTCACGCTCACCTGTTGAACAATCTTACGGCCTTCGGGGGTTTGGAAAAAGTCGTACATCTTCACTAACCCTCTGACAGTGGTGTCACGGAGGATAGGCAGCGATGAAGGAAATTTGATGTCTCGGGGGGCTACACCGTTTTCCCTCTGGGTCTGGAAAACTTGGACGAGGTAGTCAAGTGAGTCTTGCTTGAGGATGTGCTTGGCAACTCGTTGGAGACCTACATCTGCGGGCTGGAAGAGGCCGGTGCAACTGCCGGGAACAAAGATCAAGATGATGAAGGGAAATTCCTTGAAAATGAGGCTTCGAAACTCTTCGCCAATGTGAACTGCATAGATGTCGAGATAGGCAATCATAAGTTGGTCTTCATCGAGGTCGTCTCGGGATTCAATGATCTTGGCGCGCCACGGAACAAGGACACCCTCCACCCAGTCTCGCATCGTATGAATGGTTGAGAAATGACTGCCTTTCTTCTCGCTTCTAGCGGTGGAAAAGATGAAACCTCGATCAGCTGCTGCCTGCATCATCTCCGCATCCTTCGTGGGTAGCGATCCCCCCGTCTTGCCCGCCCACACAGCCTGAATTGGAAGCAAGTCCCCTCTGGGAGTTGATGCGAGGAACATGGTGTATGCCCGCTTCTCGTCTTTCGTGACGAGATCACCTTGTTCGCTCCTCGATCATGGAATGTGTGGCCACTGGCTGGAAGCAGGTAATTGCCGGCCTGATCAGCATTGACAACTAACTTGTTCATTTCGGCATGTCAGACAACGAATCGTCAACAGCGGTAAGAGACAAATTTACCTCCGGAGGGATAGCACCCGTCAATATTGCATAGCACAGTCGAAAGAATGTGCGCTTCAAGAGCGCTGGGGCGTCCGCGGGGATATGTCGCTGCACGCGTCCCCTTTCGGGGAGTCCAATCCATCACACTTGATAGAAAGGCGCGAACATAATATTCGGACACCTTGAAGCTTGAAAGAAGATGCGGCTGCTGTTTTGTAATTTCCGCTATCAACAACCCTCGAGTAATCGACACATTGACAACGGCGCCAGCGGTTCGCAGGCCTTGCAACGTCTCCTTCACATTCTCCGTGATAGTCGGGTATGGTGTGAGGATCCCGGTCCGGCCAGAGGCGGTGATGACCTTGCCCGCCAGGACCTTGTCCACTGTTGCCGGTAGCCATTCATTCTTCCCCTTCACCTGCCACCTCGAGATGGTTCCCTTTCGCAGGGTTCGGAACAGGACCGGACTTTTGCGCTGGAGGAGGTTGATGGCGCTAGTCGGGCTCCAGCCGGTGGATCACATGGCCTTCTCAATGCGGCCAAACAGGAAGGGGCTAAACCAGTTCACTGTCACGGCTTTCTTCTGGACGGCACCGCCTCTTGTCCCGTTGCGCTGGGCCCGCCAACCTTGAGTTCGGGCTCGCGAAGTCCCCGCAACATCAAAGCTCTGTTCGTGTGCCTGGGCGTCAGCTCCCCGCAACAAGGCAACATGAGCATTGTTGTTGTCAGATAGCTCCGCCTCCTCCTCGGCTTCAGCTCGCTTCTTTGCCCGATGCTTTCTCTGCCTCTCGGTGGCAAGCTCCCGCTTTCTCTCTTCCTTCGCCTTTTGCCCCATCTCCTTTCGGTGCAGAACTTCTTCCCGTCCCTCGCGGTGGCGCCTGTTCATCTCTCTCTGATGGGCCTCTTTTGCTCCTGGTGCCCATGTCTGCCAGCCCATCTGTGCAAGAGTTCCCTGCCGGTTCTGTGTTAAGTCGACATCACTAGTGGACGGAATGGCAACTTGAGTCGCAAGGGTTTGGCGTGGAATGAGGGGAAGTTGGTCGGCAGAGGGCGCGATAACAGCTTCGAAATCACTATCAGAAGATCGCTTCTTCTTCCGGACCACGTGGCACCCCGACTCGGACCCCGGAAAAGTTTTCGCCAATGACGCGCAAACGCGTCGCAGACCGCGCACTCGCACCTGTTAACTACGAGACAACCTAGTAATACCTAGTTAATACAACAAGTTGAAGGAGCGATGGCCAGAAACTCCCGGGGAACACCCCCCCAACCGACCTTGCGCTACCTGAACCACTCGACGACGCGATGCAGCGCGACCTGGAAGCGCGGTTTGGCTCTCTTAAGACTAGGCAGCAATATATCGACACTCTGGTCGCAAAGAAAGCTAAGATCACGGATGGGGAGAAGGCGCGGGCATACCTGGTGGCGAGTGGGTGGATGGATGACGGGGCCACCTTCACGCGCGAGGTAATGTTCTCGATTTTGCTCAAGGTCTCGCTGCTGCCGCAGACGAGTATTGCGAAGATGCCGGCGACCGTGAGGGCGCTGGCGTTCATGGCGGAGACGCTTGACATTGCCATTGCGGCCGAAGTGGCGCAGGCAGTGAAGCCGATGTGGGACGTGGTAGCGGAGAACCAGGCAGAGCTGGACGTTGCAGTGCAGAGGCTGGCAACGACAGTGTCTGGAGCGCAGAAGGAGGCGGTCGCGGTTGCGGCGGCGCATGACGAGGCGATCGCGGCGCTGACCGTGGCGGCGAGTACTGCGCAGAAGGAGGCGGAGGAGTCGCGAGCGGCGGTCTCGCTCCTGATAGGCAGAGTGGACGGTCTGCAGCGCATGGTTACGCAGATGGAGAACACCGTGGACGAGGCGGGGAAGGGGGTGCAGGGTACGAGAGTGCAGATTGCTGCACTCAACCAGGTCGTGACAGCTACGAAGGCGGCGGCGTCGACGGCGGCGGCGGGGGTAGTCGTGATGGAGGGGCAGATGGAGGCCTTGAGGACGACGGTGGACGCGACCGGCGCGATGGTGACGGAGACGCGCGCGGCGGTGTCAGAGGCGCGAGTTGAGGTGCAACCCGCTGAGGGTGGTGCACCAGTTGGTTCGCGCTCGCACGCGGCAGCTGCGACAACGATGACGGCGGCGCAGGCGGGCGTGTTGGCGAGAGAGGTACGAATGCGCTGCCAGATTTTGATTGACAAGGCACCCGAGACTGAGAACGGGGGGCTGAGTGCGCTGAGTGAGGCGGAGGTGAAGGTAAAGGCTAATCTGGCACTCACCATCATGACCACGAAGTTGGAGGGAGCGGAGTTTGTGGGAGCGAGGAAGTTGTTGAATGGCGGTGTTATCCTCCACTGCCGCACGGAGAAAATGGCGGAGTGGGTAAAGGAAGAGGCGACGATGGCGCAGTTCGTGTCGGCTTTGGGCGGCACTTGTGTCTTCAGGCCGCGGCGGGTGGAGATTGTGTTAGAGAGGGTGTCATTGGACACGCAACTGGAGGATGGCGGGACATGGAGAGAGGTGGAGCGCGACAGCAGATTTGCGAGCGGTGCAATAACGGGGGCACGGTGGTTGAAGGCTCCCGCGCGTAGGACGACGGGGCAACGCGTGGGGCATGTTAGGCTGGATTTCGCGAGCGGCGAATAAGGCCATTGACAACGGGGTGTGGATTCGCGGGGTGTACTGTGTTGCGAGGAAGTCGAGGGAGGAGGCGCGCCGATGCGCCAAGTGCCAGAAGTACGACGGGCACCTGGCACATGCGTGTAGAGAAACGGTTGACACATGCGGAAGACGTGCTGGACGGCACCGAACCGCAGAGTGCTCAGTGACTGATTCCGGGGTGTTCAGCTGCTCAAATTGCAGGGTGCACGGGCATGGGGCGGTTGACCGAGCATGCCCGGCATTTGTGAGGGAGCAGGAGAAGAGGCTAGCGCGCGACCCCACGATAGCGTATCGGTACTTTCCCACTGCTGACCCTCATACGTGGGCGTCGGACAGTGTAGGAGCAGCACCGTCACACGACTGGAGGGGGAATGCACCAGGAAGGGGAGTAGGCCAAGGGCGGCTGGCAGGAGGAGCGCCAGGGCAGGGAGGAGGAGAGATAGGAGCTCGCGCATCGGACGAGGGATGGCGACTCTTCAACCAGCAGAGAAACGTGGGCAAGAGGGGTGCAGTGCAGCCGAGGGACGGCATGTTCCAGCAGTCGATACAAGAATCCTTCGGCGGCCAGGCTGCGGGGAGACCACGAAGTGCGGCGGAGAACTGGGGGAGGTCGGCGCCAGCGGGGTCGCGGCCCTGGGCGGACGACGAGGTGGTGAACCCCCAGTCAATGGCAGAGATTGATGCGGAGGCAGCGCGGGCGGGGCTGACACCCAACTCGGACCCGGCCGTAGCCGTGGACGGGGCGTCATGAGTGAACACGAGGAGGAAGGGGACGTGCCGCTGCACCAGTTGAAGGTGTGGCAGCAAAACCTAGACCGAAGCTTGAACAATCAGCATGATTTGTTGCAAGGTCTGGGCAAGGAGGAGTACCAGTTTGCGGCACTGCAGGAGCCGTACATTGGGATAGGAGGGAAGACGAGGTCGAATTCGCACTGGCATGTGCAATATCCGACGCTGCACAGAGACGGGGGGGGGGGGACGACGAGGGCGGTGACGTTGGTGAACACGGCGGTTCCAACGGACGCATGGACCCAGCTCGATTTCCCGTCAAGAGATGTGGTGGTGATCGAGCTGAGGGGAGAATTTGGGGTGTTGAGGATGGTGAACATCTATAATGATGGTGACCACGACGAGACGATCCGGGCGCTGCGCGACTTCATGATACAGATGCGCTCGGGCCCGCAGCCGCCAGGGAAAGTCTACTATATGTGGCTGGGCGACTTCAACCGGCACAGCCCAATCTGGGACGAGTTTCGGAACGCACACCTGTTCACCGATGCAGCGGAGGCAGCCGTCTTCCCTCTGTGCACCTTCTGGGACGGTATCGGATGGAAATGGCGCTCCCACGCGACATCCCAACGCTGCGAGCCAAAGGCACAGGGAACTTAACCCGCCCTGACAATGTTTTTGTTAGCGCGGACCTGCTCGACCTCTTCATCTCCTGCAACGCTTACCCCACTCTCACCCCGGGCAAGACCGACCATTTCCCCGTTATCAGTGTCATCGATCATCGATCTGAGAATCCCGAAGGCGAGGGCGACAACGAGGTGGAATTGGCGCGCAACAGATTGGGCTGAGTTCAAGAAGATGTTGGCGACGGAGCTGGAGGCGGACGCATTGGTGGAGGGGTACGCAAGTGCGGAGGAAGTACGAGAGGCGCTGAGGAGGTTGGATGACGCGGTGTGGAGATGTGTTCGGACGCATGTCCCGGTTTGCAAAGACACCCCCCACTCGAAGAGGTGGTGGACCCCCGAGCTCACAGGCTTCCGCAAGGAGAAGGGGCACCTTGCGATGGTCTCGCACAGGAATCGCGACCGACCAGAGCACAAGTCGCACAAGGAATTCCGGGTTGCGAGGAACGCGTACTCGAACAGGCTCAAGATGGCGCGGGATCGGTGTTGGGCGGAGACGCAGGAGAACGCGGAGGGGGCGGACTTGTGGATGTTAGGAAGGATGGTTGCGGGTGAGTCGACGGACGGGGGGCGATTGAGGGTACTGACGCTGAGGCGGAAGGACGAGAGAGGGGGAGAGGAGGCCGCAGCGTCGAATGCAGAGAAGGCGGAGTGGATGGTGAAAGAGTTTTACCCCGGGAGGGGCGCGGGCGCGAGGGATCCGCCGGCGGACACGATCTACCCGTCCCCGATGTGGAAGTACCAGCCCATATCCGAGCAGCAGCTGAAGCAGGTTATCGACAAGATGGGGCCATGGAAGGCGACGCACTCGGGAACGTTCCCCAACTGCGTCTACAAGCAAGCTGCAAGCCTGCTCGTTCCACGGATGGCCAGGATCTACCGGGCGCTGGATGTATACAAGTTCGAACCGGACGATTGGAAGCACACAGAGACGATCGTCGCTCGCAAGCCTGGGAAACCGGATTATACGCTGGTAGGTGCCCACCGACCCCTTATACTGTCGCACGGCCATGCGCGGCTCCGCAATGCTGCGAAAAGTCTCCAAATTTCCACAAACGCGGAGTTTTATGGTATGTTGCCAGCGAATCACTATGGGGAAAGAGCAGGGAGGACGGGAACGGACATGGTGCAGGGGATAGTGAAGAAGATAAAGGACGCGTGGAGGCAGGGGAAGGTGGCGACGCTGCTGTTGCGGGACGTCAAGGGGGCGTTCCTGAGCGCGCTGATTGAGTTGGTGATTCACGCGATGCGCATGGCAGGCGTGCCCAAGGAGCATACAGACTGGATGCGGAGGAGGTTCGAAGGGAGGAAGACACGGCTCGTATTCGATGACTTTGTTTCAGAACTCATCGACATATTCGACGGCCTCGACCAGGGCGACCCACAGTCCGTGATCTGCTACCTCTTCTTCAACGCAGCTCTCGCGCGACTGGACGAAAACTCGGGCATCTACATCGACGACTACCACGCCCTGGGGTGGAGACGTCGGGGAAACTGGAGGAGCTGGTCACAAAGGCGGGCGGAGTGAACGAATGGGGGGTAACTCACAACAGCGTGTTTGGCGCAGCAAAGGACCAGGTCTGCCACTACTCAAAGAAGATGGTTCTGCAGCAGCGGCCGTTTCAGCCGCCCATCCGGGTGCCCGAGCGCAGGCCAAATCTGGTAATCGACGGGCACATTGTACGCCCCAGCGCAGCGGTGAAGTTGGTGGGGATATGGATTGATGCGAAGTTGACGTTCAAGGAGCAGGGGGCGGCGGCACTGGCAAAGGGGCACGAGTGGGTGGTGAAGTTCAGGCGGCTGGCGAAGGTGTCGGGAGGAATGAGTGCGACAAACATGCGGCGGCTGTGGATCGCCATCGGCATCCCCCGGATCCTCTACGGGGCGGAGATTTTCCTGGCGCCGATACATCAGCGAGAACGCGGAAAGAACAGGAAACGGGACGGACGAGCCATCGTCAAGAAGCTGACGTCGATCCAGCTTAGAGCGGCGCGGCTCATAGTAGGCGGCATGGTGTTGTCGCCAGGTGACCTGCTTGACGCGCATGCTGATCTGCTGCCTATGCACCTCGCCATCGACAGACAATTGCAGAAGGCCCCGACTCATCCCCTTCACGCGGCGGTCAGCAACGTGGAACGATACGGACACGTCAAGAAACACCCTTCCCCTCTCCACCTCTTGATGAACTCATACGTGGATGTGCAGCAGAACAAGGTTGAAGAGATACCGGCAGTGAGGAAGAAGGCGGGATGGAGAGCGCGAGTGGAGGTGCGCGTGGCCGCGTCGAAAGACGAGGCCAAGGAGCTGGCGTTGGCGGAGACTGCGAGAGTGAAGCTGTTCTCGGACGGCTCACTCATCGACGGTATGGTGGGAGCGGCGGGGGTTTTGATGGTGGATGGTGTGGTGAAGAGGGTGAAGGGGGCGCGTCTAGGGACGGCAAGGCGGTTCGGGGTGTACGAGGCAGAAGGAGTGGGTGAGATCCTGGCGTTGGAATGTTTGAGGGAAGAGGAGGACGAGGAGACAGGGCACACGGTACCATTGGGGATCGACAACACATCGGCTATCCGAACGACGACAAGCGCGAAGCCTGGCGTAGGGCGACATATCTGGGACATCTTTCATCAGAGGCTGCGGCGCGCACGCGAAGTGCACGGGAATTTCCACCTGCGACTGGACTGGACGCCGGGACACGTCGATATTCCGGGGAACGAGGTGGCGGATGAGGCGGCAAAGAGGGCAGCGCGAGACGGTTCGTTCGGAGGCACCCTCGAGGTGTTGACGGACCTGCCGTTTAGTAAGTCAGCTTTAGCTCTCTCCCACCACCGGATTCTCCAGACGGCGGCGAGGAAGAAGCTAAAGCGCTCACCTCGCTGGGAACGGATCAAAGACGTGGATGACACTATGCCGTCGGCGAAATTCCGGAAACTCACCTCATCCCTCCCCCGCAAACACTCCTCCCTCCTCTTCCAGCTCCGTAGCCGACACGCACCGCTCGCAAAACACCTTCACCGACTTAAGAAAGCACTACTACCCATTTGCCCTTGCTGCGGCGCGAGAGACGAGACAGTGGACCACTTCCTTCACTTCTGCACTGCGCACACCGGGGCGCGTCGACTGCTCCACGCCTCCTCGCCTCTGGCTCGATTCTCCAAACACCTCCTCACCGATCCCAAACTCCTCCCTGCCCTCTTCCAATTCATTGAACGTTCAGGACGTTTCCACTCCATCTTCGGAGAATTCCGACCGTTGGACCCTCCCCCCGAGAAATGAAAACCCCTCACTCTCCCTCTCTCCCACCCGCTGTACAACCCTGACCAACTCTACTCACATAGCGGCCTACGTGCCAATTTACCCCGCGGATTATCCCGCTTCGCGCCCGTCTCGTCACGGTGTCGCAAAGTTGTCGAGCCTGAGACTCAAGTAGCACAAACGGACTCAATTACCATATTATACGATACACAGTAAGTACTACATCTACCATATGCCTTAGGCACGACGGATGTAAAACGAGGAAATAAAAAAAAAAATCACTATCAGAGTCGGCAACGGTCAATGTCTTCATCGTCCTGCTTTTCTTCGGCGCGGGAGCTTCCTCTTCATTTGATTCGTTTCCCCTACTGCTCTCGCGTTCTTGGCGTTTTTTGCTCTGGGAGGGGATGACTGCCACACTGTTCTTTGCCCCCTGGATCAGCTTGTCAAACCAGGCCGTCTCGAATGCCTTCCTTTCTGTCGGAGTCATTCGCTTGATGATCTTTTTTTAAGAATGGCCCAAGCAGGTGCACCTGCTAAGCCCACAATTTGTGGCAGACTAGCCAGTACTTGTCCCCCCCAAGTCCGGGCTGGTCTTCCAAAATTATGCGGGGGTCCCACTATGCCAGGCACGGCCTCCCCACGGCAGGGACATGTCCTGCTCACGGCGGCAAAAAATGGGTTTTTGAGTGCCCCGTCCCACCCGGAGAACACATCTGACCGGGTGGGGGGGACAATACATGTTTGATCGCCGTGTGGGCAGGACACGAGCACTTTGGGAGGTACCAGTGCACTCTGATCGCCGTGTGGGCAGGACACGAGCACTCTGGGAGGTACAAGTGCACTCTGATCGCCGTGTGGGCAGGACGCGAGCACCTTGGGAGGTACAAGTGCCTCCTGATCGCCGTGCGGGTGGGACGCGGGCACTTTGGGAGGTACAAGTGCCTCCTGATCGCCGTGCGGGTGGGACGCGAGCTGTTAAGCGGAACATGGTTATGGAGTCTGCCACAAATTGTGGGCTTAGCAGTTAGTCACCTTTTTCATGTAGCTCACCCACTATAAAGAATTTCCTGTGAATTAGCTCACTTTTTTATTTTTATTTTTATTTTTATTTTATTTGTATTACGACAAGTCGAAAGGGTGGGACATTCGCTCGCCGTGGGCAGGACATTCAATCGTCGTGCCAGGGACACATCACACCGTGGGCGGGACAACACAAGTTATATATTGCTGAAGATGTCCGTCGCATCACAGTGTTTCAAGATAAGTAGCGGGATGGGGGGGAGGGTCAGCGCATGTAGTCCGTATGTCTACGTAGATATACTTTGTCCGTCGCAAGTCGTGTATGAAAGCAGAAGAAGAAAAAAATGCGCGCGCCTACGAACCAAACCTAGCCATCTGACTTGTCGGACTCCGAACCCGATTTGTACCCCGCAATTTCAGTGAGGGAAGGCGGGAGGCGACTGGTCGAGGCGACGGGCTGGGTGCTGGGGGCGGGGAGACGGCTCGTGGACGCGACAGGCGCGGTGCTGGTGGAGGCAGCGGGGGCGGCGGGGTCCTTGGAGTGAGCAGCCTTCGCCCTCTCCTTGAGCTTGCGCTTCAAGTCGGGTCTCGCATCCTTGGTGAGGGCCCGAACGGCGGCGAGGTGCTTGTTGCGCCTTGCGGAGAAAGGAAGGTTCTGGCGCGGCCGCTCCGACGACAAAGAGGAAGAAGATGAGAGGGGGGAGAGGACGCGGACCCAGGCCGTTCTCGGGGAGGGACTCCTCGTCGCTGTCTTCGACAAACTCCTTGCTCTTCACCCCCGCCTTCTTCGACTTCTTCGCCGTCTTCTTCTCCGGCACCTCATCCTCGTCCTCGTCCTCCGACCGCACGTGCTTCTTTCCCTTCGCCTTCGACCCCCCCACTTTCTTCGCCTTGGCCCCCTCGCCATCGCTGTACTCGTCGTCGTCCTTGGCCTTCCCTTTCCCCTTCCCCTTCCGCTTGCTGTCGTCCTCCTCCTCCTCCTCCTCGTCGTTGTCGTCCTCGTTGCTGTAGTCGGTCACCGTGTCGCTGTCGGACGCGATGCCGCTGACCTCGACGCCGTGGTGCCTTCCCTGCTGCCGGCGCTTGTGGCGGCGCTCCCTCTTGCGCATGTGGGCCTTGAGCTGCTTCGGCGTCAAGTCGGCCAGCTTGATGCGTTTGGGCTTCGGCGCCTCGCCGTCCACCCCAGCTGTTGCTGACCGCTGCCTCTTCTTTGTCGAGGAGGCCGCCGGCGTCTTCTCCTTCGGGGGTTTTGCGGCGACGGCCTCCCCGTGCTCTTTCTTCCGCGCGTCCGACATTCTCTCCCACTGGCAAGAGCCGTTCATCAAGGCGTCGTAGAGGGGGCGGAGGAGTTCATTCTTGTTGAGGTCGCTGGGACTCTTGAATGGGACGGACTCGGGCCATCCGACGATCTCGACACCGTACCTGAGGGAAGTTAGTTCGATTTCCATTCAGTCAGTGCAGTTCGACACGCACTTTGCAACCAACTTATCGTATTCGACATACTTAATCACGGTCCTGTGGCTGGTTGCGCGCTCTGTGAAAATTTTTAGAGAACTAACGAGGAGACGGTGAAAACAATGTACCGAACCCATCGGCGATCAGGGACGTGGAGGTCTTCCGCAGCTCGTTGAAGTTGACCTCCAAGCTGATGCGGTCTCAGTTGACGGTGAAGTGATCCCACTTGGTGGCGAAGTCGTTGTCCGTTGAGCGCATGATGACGGGGAAGAACTTCATCCCATCCGGCGGGCCCACACAAGCCGGGAGGAGAGTATCCAAGACGTCCGACCTGCTGATGAGGAGGCAACCAATCGCGCCGGTGCGTTTTTGAAGATTATTGAGCTGGGTAACATGACCTGTCAGTTTCTTGTCAATGGCAAAACTGGGACCCACTTACCTCGCGGTGCACGCGCTGGGTGAACGCCGTCACATCCTTCGCCGCCGATGCGTTATTCAACCGTACTCCAACATCCTTCGCCTCCTTCTCCTCCTCGTACTGCTCCAACAGCAACTTCTCCTCCTCCTTCGTCATGTTCTGGAACGGAGGGTGGTCCTTGGTTAATTTGGCGACCTCGTGGGCCCTCAGACGCTCCCCGCGCGGGCGATCTTCAGAGTCGAGTAAGTTTTCTTGCAATCTCGCGATATGACAGAAAAAACTCACCTTTGTTGAGCTCCTTCGACAGCGCCCAGACTTTGGCATGTTGAACGTTGAGGGCGCGCTCTTTTGCCATCGTCGTGATCCCGCGCAACGCCTTCCGGACCACCGCGTACGTCTTGTCGTGCTTCTTTGCCAGCTCGTTCGCCACCCTCTCTACCTCCGCTTCGAACTCGGCCAGATCCTTCTCCCAATTCTCCTTCGCCTTCGACTTCCCCTCGCGCTTCAACTTCGCGGTGGCTTTCTCCGCTGCCCCAAGTTCCTTCCCTTTGCTGCGCTCCTTCCCCGGCTGCCTGAGTGCACCCGGGTTGCGCTCCGCCCAGTTGCGCCCCTCAAGCGACATGTCCCCCGGTCTCGTCGGATTCGCCATGGTCTTGGGGCCGTTGTCGTCGCTGCCACCGTTGACGTCGCTGCCGTCGTCGGTGTTGTCGTTGTCGTCGACGGTCTTGCCACCCCCGCCACCGTCGACGCCGTCTCCCCCGTCGTTGGTGGTGGTGGTGGTGCCGTTGCCGCCTCCCCCGCCGCTGTCGCTGCCCGTGCCGTCGTTGGTGGTTGTGCTGTCGTTGGTGGTGGTGGTGGTGCTGCCCTCGCCCCCGTTGGTTGTGGTTGTGGTGGTGGTGGTGGTGAGCGGAGGCGGAGGCGGAGGGAAACTGAAGGAGGTGGGAGTGGGGGGCCGTGCTGGGGACTCGGGCGATTTTGGGGGGGACTTCGGCGCGTCTTCGGGGGACAGAGTCGACGGCCGTTCGTGGGACTTGGGCGAGGTCGGGGGGGACGGCTCTGTGAGCAACTGGTCGTGCTCGGGGTCGTTGTCGTTGTCGTCGAGCTCCGGCGCCGCATCCTTTCCCCTCGTCAGCGGTGGCTTTGGCTTGATGGATTTTTTCTTCGCGACCGTCGCTGCGAGGGTTTTCTTATTGGTGGATTTTGTTGGCGAGCGGATCTTCTTGGGAGGCCCAGCGCTAGCTGTGCGTGAGTGGGATCCGACGGCGGGAGCAGGACCTTTGGAACGTATTGTCCTGGCGGGCTCGCCCCCAGCTGCGGCTTTGGAGCGTGTCGTTCGTGTTGCAGTGGCCGCCTCGCGCTCGGCTGCGAGTTTGGCTTTTTCGGTGGCTTTGGTCCTCACCATCCGCTCATCAAACATCAGTGGCAAGCCCAAATACATGTCATTTGGGACGTACTTTCAGTGAACTCAAGAAAGATTGGAAGAAACGAGGTGGATGCTGAGTGGCCGAGTGGCTGAGTGAGTGGAGGTGTGTGGGCAGGACAGAGAGGATTAAACAAACAATCGAAATCAAAGGCACGTGCGCTAACCTAACCCTAGCTCAAAGGTAGGACACGGGCGGCCAAAGGTGGGACGCCACCAGAAACTCATTTTCGGGGGGACACAGTATGCAAAGCAGGACAGGCAACGAAGCTCTCAGGGGGGACACGGCGTGCAGGGTAGGACAACAAGACATCAATTTCTTCGGGAAGTGCAAGTACAGTCAGTAAGTATATACAGAGACGACGGCATAACCACAGGTACAATAAACAAAATCTCGAAACAAAATCAAGCCTCCTCCGCGCGATTCTCGAAACGAGGGTCAAAACCGTCCGCACGATCAGACACCACAGCGTCGTGTACATTCGTGGCGAGAGCTGTGTCGTCATCAAAGGCGGCGGCCTCCAGAAGCAGCGCAGCCTGCATGAACTCCTCGTCGAGGTCGCTGTCGAAGAAGTCGCTCTCAGTCGCCTCAGCCTTGCCCTTCGTCTTCTTCCCTTTCGACTTCCCCTTCCCATTCTCCACAACAAAGTTTTCCTGCGGAAGGCTGGTCGAGCCCGAGGCACGACCCGCCTGCAACGATGCCTCTATCGCCATCAAACAGGCGCGGGATGCGGCCTGCCGGTCGCGCTCGGTAGTCGGCACCGGCTGAGGGCGGATCGGGGGGCGGGAGGAACCAGGCACACGAGAAAACACAGGCGCACGAGCTGCAGGCCCACGAGGAGGGACCAGCCTGCCGACGTGGGGTCGGTGTGGAGAGAGTCCCAACGGGCTTGGTTCGAAGTGGGGTAGGGGTGAATGGGAGGTCAGGTCCTCGAGGGCTCCCAGCCTCGACAGCGGCGGCCATCTGCTCCGCCGCAAAGTCCTCGTGTCCGAGGGAAAAGAAGATGGCCTTGAGGTGATCGGTGGTGGCGAGGAGCTGCGCACCGCCCGACTGCTTTGCGACGCGGAGGTAGTGGGCCATCGCAGGATAGATCGTGGTGTAGATTATATTGCCACCCAACACGGCAAAATGGACGTTGTCAAGCCCGCCCGAGAACGGGACGAAGGGGGGGATAGCGAGGTTGTTCGTTCCGACGGTGGGGGGGGGTACTCGGCCGGTAATTCGGATCCACCGGGTGGTTGTGTGCTCCTATGCGACAGCGAGCCTGCCACGCAGGAAATGTTGCCTCATGCGACACATAAAACACCCCTTCAGCGTTCGGCCGTCCTTCAATAGCGCGGAGACAGCTCGCCCTATTCGTTGCTCAGTGAGTACAACTTGCAGGACGGTGAGCAGAAACTGACCATGAAGTGTAGATTCCTGGGCCGGGTGCATTGGCCTCCATGTCAGTGACGAGCCAGAACCCCACCGAGGTCTCGGCAGTCCAGTCGATGTCTGTATGGACGGGGGGAAGCAATAGTAATCGGCCATGTCGATGTCGAGCAGTCAATTCCAGTCAGTGAGAAAGTGAGGTGAGCGTGCAAAGGAGAGTGGCAAGGTCAACTTGCGACCACGTGCACCTTGCATAAGCTGGGGTTTGTCCCACTTTGTGGCACGTAGGGGGGGGACAGGCGTACTGCAGCATGCGCAGAGTCAGGCCACGTTTTGGGGGGACACGGTGGGGAAACACGCAAGAAACAGTCTCATTAATGCAAGATATCGACTTCAATACCGACTTCTATACTTTGGGAGCGCCTCGTACGCCCTCTGCTGCCTCTCCCTCACATGCGCCGGGATCTTCTTCTGCCACATCTCCTCCTGCAAAGTCTCCCAATTGCCGGTATAATCGCGAACTTTCTTGTCCTGTCTGTGGCAGCCGTAAACCCGGTAGTGGGCCTCGTCATTGCGAAGGAACTTTTAACATGAATATTCTTCGCATTTCTGTTCGCTGGAGTTAACGATTTCAGCAGGATAGGGGTCTAGGAAACGCACTTCTTCCGATAAGTAGCATCATGCTCCTGTCTGCGGCGAGTGGCTTCCCCCACGAGTTGCGCATCTCCTCGAACCCTCTCTCGAAGTCTGGCGAGGTTGTTGAGTCCTTAAGATGAGGGACGTTGGAGCAATGGTGAGCTGAAGATGAACGCACCTCTGCATTCGGATTCGAGCTTTTTCCCTCAACTGCTCTTCGTTCCTGAACCACCAGGTGAGTTCTATGGAAGCCCAGGGGCGTTCTAACCAGCCTTGAACGATATGCGGCACAAGCGGCACGACGGGCGTCCTGGGTGCGACTTGGAGGTTGGCGTTCCTTTCGAGGTTTTTCGCGATTTCCACCCCTAATATACCTCCACTCTCAGCGGGGAAGTCGTCAGGGGGTTGGAATGCGACTGACCCGTCGGATTCATCGGTGTTTCGGGCCATAGCAGAGTTTTGTGTCGTGGTGAGTGGACGTTCGGGATGAGATTCCACACAAATATTGGCAAACCTCGGGCATTATTAGTTCTGAGCGAAGGTTCTTTCGACCGTGGTCTAAAATTGCTAAATTTATTTAGAAGCCGTAGATGAACCCATAGAACAACTCTGCCTCCTACGATTTCGATCTACTTCGCACTGTAAACAGAATGAGGTGGTTTTCCGTGAGGTGATTGGGGACGTGTTCGCGATCACGTAGCCCTGTCCCCCCGCGAAAGTGAATTTTCCACCGTGGGCAGGACAGAATGGCACCTGATGGCCGTGTGTACGGGACACACTGGCTTGAAAAAGGGGGACAAGCGGTGCCGTGGGGGAGGACACAGGCTTTTTCCATTTCCGAAGTCTCAAAAAAGGGGGGACAGGTGGCGCCGTGGGGAGGACAAAGACATCTTTATTTCTTCAATTCAGCCAACGTAGAATACAGTCCAGCACCCATTGACCACCGGCCCTTCGCCTCCATCTGCTCCCTCTCCTGCTCCTCCTTCAAAAGACTGCCCATATACTCTTCTTCTGAGCGAAACCCATGCTCAATCCAACGAAAGATCCCCCCCGCCGTGTACTGGGTGAAGGAGTACCGACGCTCGTTGGGTCCGATACCAATGTTCGAGTGGAATATCGCGGCGCTGGGCATAAGGATTGTGGTCCCGGGCGGGAACTCCAGAATTAGTTTGCAATCCCAGAGGATTAGATGTCCTCCTTTGGTGAAGTCGTAGTCCCCAAGGGCGGTAATTGCACACCAACCGAAGGCGAGGTTCGCGAAGTCGCGGTGGCCAATCGAACAAGTGCGGGGGCCCAGGTTAAAGGTGCACGTGCACCAAATACTGTTGAGGAAGGGTCGTTGGAGGTGGGTGTACCGTTTGTAGAATGTTTGCATTCGACTGGTGTAGTACTGGAAGAGGTTGGGGGCCCAATTCGCAAACACACCGGTGGCGAAGCCCGCCATTCGAATGAAGGCGATGTTGCTGAGGAGACAGCAGAGAACGGCCGCGTTGATGACGCCGTTCACCAAGGCGCCCGGCTGGAGCTGTCCCCCCCCATGCGAATCCCCGGCACTGAGCGGTGGCCAATTTCCTCGACGGTGGTAGGAGCGCTCCTCAGACACCTTGCACTGAGCTCGAGCGTCTTCCATAGCCTTCACCGCGGGGTCATGCACATCCCTCATCCAGTTGGGATCGTCGGGGCGACCTGCGTGCACGGCGAAGACTTTACCAGTCCCGTCTAAGATCGGCCGCACGTCCCTGCCCGGTGGAGTCGTCAGTTTGGGTCAACAGGCAATGGATAACGAATAACGCACAGGCCGAGGTATTTGCCCAAGGTGAAGCCGGGGAAGTCGGGGTGGGGGCCGAAGAAAGACTCAAGAGTATGGGTCAGCGTCCAGCTGGGCTCCTGAAAACCGATGTCTTTTTCTTGCTCGGAGCGGCCGTCGTCGTGCAATCCAATCCATCCTGTGGACGCGGCGCGCTGTTTAACGAACTCGAATGTGGTCTTGACAGCGGGCCCCGCGTTTTTGACATGTGTCGGGCGGTGCATAGGGGGAAGCATCTCGACATGCTGCCTGACCTTCTCCGCCTGTCTGGCATTGTGACGCCGCAGCTTCGAGCCGGCCTTGTCGTGTTTCCTGCGTGAGAGCGTCTTAATTGGATCGAGTGGGGCATTGTCTGAAGCCAGGGAAGGGGGGTGGATCTCGTTGGTGTCGCCGCTGTCTGGCTCAGCCAGGTCCTCCTCCGCCTGGGAATTGACAGCTTGAGAGACGGCAGTCGCAATGGTGAATGCTGTGCTAATCGGCGCCGAGTCCCACGGCGAAAAAGCGCGTCCCGAACGCGTCTAGGAAAAATTGATTAAAATTTGGAGGCTTTTTTTTTTTTGGTGGATTGGCTTACAACGCGAAAGTTAACTTTCGCGTTGGTCCACAACAAGTCGTCTACGTCGAACGCCGCTGGGGAAGAGAAATCAGCAACTGTATAATATAAAATATAGGGACCACTGTGTGGCAAGCGCCACCCGACCCATCCTGGACCACTATGTTCCCGGGCTCGAGTGCCACCGTGGCCAGGAGGAGCTGAGAGGGCTGCCACTGGCAGTTGGGAGTGAAAAGAAGGAATTGGGAGTTACGCTCACCTGGAAGGCTCATAGTGGCTGGAGGAAGGAGAGGACACGTTGTTTGGCTGTGTTATATCCGAATGGCGGGGCAGAGTGCTTTCGGCCGGGGAGCGTGGAGTGACCGGAGATGACCGGTGACGGGGACGAGTGACCGGCGGACGAGCTTTTCAGGCAATCGCGACAGAGGTGCTGCGCGAGCCCCTACTACGTATTCCGAGACTGAGCGGAGGACGACCGGTAGGATGACCGGTGCCGGAGGGGTACAATCGGATTTCTTCACAGAGGAGAAGTGAAGAGAACGTTTATTATCAGACTGAAGAACAAGGATGTAGACTACGAGAGCAAATAGTGTAAAGCTTATTGTATATGTATAAGGGGTAAGAAGTAGGAACCATGTGGAAGTAACAATAGGAGGTGATTCCAAATGGGGTTAGAGTGGCGAACACAATAACAGAGAAGTCTTGAACAATAAGGATGAGGTCCATTGGCCATAGGCTGAGGGCCTGGTGATTGTATGGCGCAAGGATGGTGCGATAAGACTCAAGAAGATCCCACGAGTATCCACCGGTCGGCCGGGACCGGTCAAGTGGCCGGTACCGGTCGAGTGACCGGTGACTACTTGGAGATTTCTGGTGGCGTCCTGGGCGTGTGCGTGCACGGATATAACAGGCTGCACGTGCTGTGGTGTTTGGACTGATCGGCGGCGACAATTGTCCCATCTTGCCAGTCGTGGCTGGGACACGCCCACCTGATCACTGTGTGGGTGGGACACGAGCTGGTGAGGTGGTACGAAGACAACATCTGTCCCACCCTCACAGTCGTGCCCAGGACACGCCCACCTGCTCGCTGTGTGGGTGGGACATGAGCTCTCAAAAGTGGTACGTGTGTACATGTGACCGTGACTCACACTGCTTATTCCATGACCAACAACAAAAGATCAAAGAAGCTGGGTATCGATGTGCGGCCTGCGCGCGTGTGCACGTCCCACACAGTGCTCACCGCCAACGGCGGCCGCATTCCAAAGGTCAAGGCGTTGACCGCGGGAATGGCGAAACGCAATCGGGACGCGACGGAGAAACGGATGCAGGACGCGTATCAAGGTGTGTTAAAGGTACTCAAGCTGAAATATACCTCAAGTACGAACTCCAGCCATGGATCTCGAGGAGCGCCTGGCCTTCAATAGGTTGCGCGACGTGGCGGACGCGCCAGTGCCGGACCCAGGACCGGACTTCGACGGCGGCTGGGAAGACATGGGCGGAGTCGACTTGGACGACGCGATAAACGGAGGAGAAGCTCTCATGGAGAGCGGGGCAGGGGGGGAGTTCATGGACACGCTGGAGGCAAGATTGCGGGCTGAGCGGGAGCGGGGAAATAAAAGGTGTGCTTTATTTATTTGGCTTTCCAGCCCTTCAAGTGCTGACCGATCTCAGGAGGACCAGAGACACTAGAAAATGTCGCGAGAGGACCACCAAGCTGGTCGAAGGTTTCGCGCAGCAGATGGACGCGATCACCGACGCGTATCTTGAGTGGTCGCGGGCTACGGAGGGTTCGCTCACATCCCTGGCGCTGCCACTTCCCCCAGAGGAGGAGATTGAGAAGTTCTATGAGGTTTGCGCCATAGATATATTTGGTAAGAGGTTCCAGAGTAGCTTCAATTCTCGTAGGTAACATGACCATTTAGCTGTTTATACTGCCCGCATTCCCATGAGATACACCGACAAATTTACCAGTGCCACCTTGGTGAGCCAGGGCTTGTTCCCCTGCGCTCCGTGGGTAGCCCAGGTGGCTTTCACGACCCGCCTACTAGAACTGTTCCGTGTCGCGCACCTGCGTACCCCCACCCTCTCGATCCAAGCCTGGAGCAAAACCATCGCGGAGGTCCAACGCGCTCCGTGGCGCCCATACGTCGCACAACAGTTTTCGATGGCATTCGACGTCTACCTCGACACCCTCGACAAGGCCAGGGCTCGTGTAATGGCACCGCTGGACCGAGGCTCCCCCACCTGGCACTTGGAGAACTGTTGCGCGCCGTGCATGTACAAGCTGGAGGGGGAGGAGGAAATGCGCTTCTCCATGCTGGTGACGTGCGACGGGAATGACTTGCTGAAGCGAGTGTTGCGGAAGGAGCCGAAGGACTACGACGAGGAGGGGAACCTTCTGCCTGGCGTCTCCAAGGAGCGGTTTGACCCTCGCGCTGCGGCCGCGGGGAAAGACTACTTTGTCCCCCGGGACAAAGTGAATGAGTGGTCAAAGGACAAGGTCAACGTGTGGCAGAAGGAGGTGAAGGCGAGGAGAAAGAAGATGGAATGCGAGGAGCGGGAGGCAAGGGCGAGGAAGGGGATGGTATGTGACTCGAACGACCTTCCACCAGTATGATCTCTAACATCCTCCCAAGCCCCCTCGGCCTGCGCCGTCCGGTCCAAAGGAGGCAGCGGGCTGTGACACCTCAGCATGCGAAGAGCAATGGAAGAATTTAGCAGACGACGCAGGGGAGCGAATGTGGGCGGTCTATGACGAGACCGGGCTTTTCCTCTGCCTGTGCCGCCATAGCTTCGGCTTGCTGGCCGCCGACATGGTGAGGAGTGGTGAATTGTGAGTCTGTTCCCCCACACGACGTGCCGTGTCCTACCTTTGTGTCCTGTCTTGAGGCCTCTGTGTCCCGCCTTCGGGGCCGCTGTGTCCCGCCTTCGGGGCCGCTGCGTCCCACCTTGGTGCCTTCTGTGTCCCGCCTTCGCGCCCGTGTACTGATAAGAATTGAGCAGAGCGAAGTACCCCCTCGCAATATTCAATGAGTTGCTGAAGACATGTGACGCGAATGTCGGTGCCGGCTACGATATTGGATGCGGGCATTGCACTACCCTGTGGAACAGCCCCCTCGGACACAAAGCGCTCCTCAAGAACTTCCTCATGTTGGTAGGAGCTTTCCACGGCCATGCACACAACCGCCTGTGCCAATTGTGGTTCCTGTAAGGGCAACCTCGAGGCCCGAGATGACTCAAGAGTCCTAGCGAGGGGAATCCGAAGAATATCAATAATGTACACTAGAATACAGGAAAGTATTACGCACCTAGCGAGGGGAATCCGAAGAGAAGAAACTCTGAGGATTCCCACGCTAGGTCGGGGTCTAAATAGGTACTACACAGGCCCGTGTGATCGGAGTGATCGGCAGAGATCTCGGGCTCGGTCACAAGTGGAATGCCAGCGGGAGATACCGGAGGGCTTGGAGGGGCGTCGGGAGGGGGTTCCCCTGACATCATCCCCCCCTTGGAATGCGGCATCTCGACGCATAGACCGGACATGGAGGGCAGGGTTGCGGAAGGGGAGAGAGTCGAAGGCAGTGACGGAAATGGAGCGGGGAGCAGCTGGATGGGTGCGATAGTACTCTGCTAGGGCTTCTGGAGCGAAGATGTCCGAGTGCTTAACCCACTGGTTGTGCGAAGCGTTGTACCCTTTCCAAGACACCATAAAATACAGTGACTTCCAGCGGATCCTCGCATCCAAGACCTCATTGACTTCCCATTCCGGGGCATCACCTGGCGCCTGTGGCAAGACTGGAGCGGGCTCGTCATAGCCGGGACGGCCTGGGAACGGGTCGTCCTCGGCCAGCTGCAGCTTCACCATGGGAAAGACTGGATGGAGACGGGAGAGGCGAGGGGGGAGTTCCAGCTTGTAGGCGCCTCGACCGACAACCTTAACCACTTTGAAAGGGCCAAGGCGCCGGTGCGAGAGGCCTTGCGACGGACGAGTGGTCATGATGTCCGACGCGTCAAGCCAGACACGGTCACCAACCTTGATGTCCGGTGCTGGAGTGCGCCGGCGGTCGTAGTACCGCTTGTACTCCTCCTTGGCCTTCACCAGCGCAACTTTGGCTTCCGAGACACCTGAGGCAATCCGGTCGCGGAATTCGTTTGCCGACTCCACCTTCGAGCGTATCCCAGTCGGCTCGAACCCCATGCGAGGGAGCCGACCAGTGTCGGTCATGAACGGGACCTGCTGCGTCGAAGAGTGGACGTGGTTGTTGTAGGCAAACTCTGCGGCCGGCAAGAGATAGTCCCAGTCATCCTGCTTATAATTGGTGAATATACGCAGGAACTGCTCCATCTCCTGGTTGACGCGCTCGGTCTGACCATCGGTCTGCGGGTGGTAGGCCGTGGAGGTGGCTGGGGTGATCCCGATGAGGCGCCAGAGCTCCGTGGTGAACTCCGCAATGAACTGCGAACCGCGGTCAGAGATGTACTTCTCAGGGGTGCCGTGGTGCCTCCAGACATTGCGGTAGTACAGCCGAGCAGCGCCTACAGCGTCGATGTGGGTTGTGCACTCATTGAAGTGAGCACACTTCCCGAGGACATCGACCACAACCATGATGGCGTCATAGCCATGCGCCTCGGGGAGCTCCACAACAAAGTCCACCGACACGGTGTGCCAGCGCTCCGGAGGAATCTCAGTCGGGTGCAACTCTCCGACTGGAAGCTTCCGGATCGCCTTGGTGCGGCAGCACAGGTCACAGGTCGCAACATACCGGCCAACGTGTCGGGACAACTGGGGCCACCAGTAGTTCCGGGAGACAAGCTCCAACGCGGGTGTCGTGGTGCTGCTCCAAAATCCGGTGGCGAAGGTCGTTGTCCCTGGGGACAACGAGCTTGCCACGGAAATAGAGGAGGCCGGCGTCGACATGCCACTCAGCGCTGCGGGCAGAGCGGGTGTTCCGGACCTTTAAGAGTTCCCGAGCCGCTAGAGCGACGGGGTCCTCGAGGTCAGGTTCACCGGCCAGTGCATCTCGGATGTCGCGCAGGATCGCAACCTCGGGACCAGAGACGGCGACACCTTCGAGAGCACGAAGGTGGAACAGCTTCGGACTCAGGAGAGTGACGTCCTGGTTGTCCAGAGCTGACCCGTGGTCTGGTCTACGAGAGAGGGCATCGGGACGTCCCATGAGCTTTCCGGGCTTGTGATGAAGCGTGAAGTCGAACCGAGACAGGTACAGCGACCACCGCGCCTGTCTACGGTTGAGGTTCTGCGACTTCCGGAAGTACTCCAGGTTCTTGTGGTCGGTCCAGATCTCTCAAGGGACCGGACGATAGCGAGCATCTCCTTGTCGTGGATCTCGTAGTTGCGCTGGACCAGCGACAAGCTCTTGGAGAAGAACGCTACAGGGTGCCACTTGCCGTCAGAGCCTTCCTGCGAGAGGACAGTCCCGGAGGCGAAGTCGGAGCTATCCGCCTCGAGCCGGTACATCCGAGACTCGTCAGGGAGGATGAGGACAGGATCAGAGGTGACAGCGTCCTTGAGAGCTTGGAACGCAGCAGCCTCGATCTCAGTCCAGACCCACACCTTGCCCTTCGCAGTGAGGTCGAAGAGCGGACGGGCAATGTCGGAGAAGGCTCGGATGAACCGCCGGTAGAAGTTTGTGAAGCCGACAAATTGCTGCACATCCTTCTTGTTCTCCGGCGTCTGCCAGGCAGCAACACCAGCGACCTTGACAGGGTCCATCTCGACGCGGTTGTGCGAGATGATCACTCCGAGGTACTCGATCGACGACTTCTCGAATTCGCACTTCTCCGGGCGCAAGTAGAGCTTGTGCTCCCGGAGACGTTGAAGCACCTCCCGGACAATCTCGCGATGCCGGGTGATGTCCGAATGTGCGATGAGGATGTCGTCGAGGTATACCATGACGTCGCCAGACATGATGAGATCCTGGAAAATGTCATTCATCATGGTCTGGAAGGTCGCGGGTGAGTTCGTCAAGCCAAAGTACATCACCAGGGGTTCGAAGAGTCCCCTGTTGGTGCGGAACACTGCCTTCCACTCGTCACCCTTCCAGATCCGGACATTGTTGAAGCCCCAACGAATGTCAAGCTTTGTCAGCACTGGCCCTAGGTCGGCCCGGCGATTGTACTGATGTCGAGATCCCAGCCGGGACGAGCGCTCGAATAACCCGGTTCAGAGTCCCGTGCAGTTCACGAGGCGGATACGTTCAAAAGACCGTACCAACGAGTGATGGCCGCCGTGCGTAGTCGATACGGGAGGTAGGGTGAAGGTCCCAAAGACGGAGTGGTAGCAACCGAGGCACCAGACGCGCGGAGGTGCCGAGGTGCAGAGATGAAGAATATAAGCGAAGGCCAGGGCGGAATTGAGAAGACGCTTCGTTGTTGCCAGGCCAAAGTAGAGCTGGTATTAGACGAGGTAGAATCTAATGTTCATGTAGATTCTACTATGCCTTAATACTACTTCGGTAGCTAGGAGTCTCGATCGAATTAGTTACCGCAATAATTAACCACCCGTCAATCGGCAGGGGTAATTAAGTGTTTAGGCAGTAAGGGTATGGTTGCCTGGCTTGGAAACAGAAAGGAGTGTACTTGGGGGGTTTTAATCCCCCCTGGCGTGATCGGAAACACGTTCCTAAGTCGTCCGGATTATTCTGGCTCCTGACCGGGTTATTCCAGGAATAACCCGGTCTGGTCATGTTCGTTGTCCGATGCTGCCCGGGTTATTCCCCTCCCGGGTTATTCGTCCGTTTATCGTGGTTTGATCGAGGTCGGGGGGTTCTGGGTGAAGGAAATGAAAGGGTTGGGAAAACCCGAATCATGACATTACCCCCCCCCCCCTTCAAGGTCGGTGTCCCAACGACCCACGTAGTCGAGATGATTTGTACCGAGGGCCGCGTTTTGACATCTAGAGCCCACGCGAGTCTCCGGTTTCCCGGAGACTATAGCCGTCCGCTTGAAATATTTCTTCTCCATGTTCGCGTTCTTCCGTCTTGTGGGTCCACTCTGATGCGATCCCTGATCGGCGATCTCTGCGTCATCCATTCTTGTCGTGATCCGCGGGTGATCTAGAAGCGGGATGCCCGCTCCTAGATCGGGTTTTAAGCTCTGCCTTCTCCTTGATCGAGCTGCGGGTTCCACCCGCCCCTGAACCGGGTTAATGGTCAAGAACCCGGTTCAGGGTCTCCAACCCTCTGCCCAAACTCTTTCATCCTCCCCCCATGTCGTCTCACTCGTCAACCCCCCGCGAGCGCTACGAGCGGCGCATCTTCTTTTTACTGCGTCTTGGTGACTTCGCGTCGCGCGCGCCCCGTCCTGCTGGTCCCGATCCCCATCCTACGCGTCTCCACGGCGCCCCCGTCCCGAGCCTTAACCCCGACGTCGTCTCCATCTTCGGAGACCAAACCCTCCGTGCGCTCGGTCCTCGCATCGTCCCCTTGTCCGAGGGCGGCTGGGACTACAACTATCCCCGCCGCGTCCGCACCTACGGTGGTCCGCACCCCGCTCTTCGCCAGAGTGCCACCGTGGCCCGCTCCAACTTCCCCATGGCGCCACCTCCCGTCGAACGCGACGAGGAGTTGTGGGATTGGTTGTTTTCTATGGGTCGTTTCCGGGGCGGGTGGAACAATTTTGCGTTGGACCCTCCTCGCCACGGCTTCTACTACACGCCCGCCCCCGCCGGGCGAATGCCCATCGTCTTCCCGGCCGACTGGTCCATCGCTGAAGTGGCGCACCAGTATTTCGTTACCCAGGTCCTTTCCTCCTGGTATCAGTACCAAATCGTTGGCTCGTCGGACATGCCGATCCTGGTGGCGTGGAACGCCCGCGCGCAGAGTTGGAAGTTCCAGGCGGGCAACTTCAACCGTAATCTGAGCGACGAGCTCTGCGAGGAGTACGGGGACGTCTTTAAAGCGTTGGCGCTGGCGGAGGGGTCTCTGAGTCCGGTGCACGCGACCACCGCAATTGAGCAATTCGTGCGTGCTGGGTTTTCCTTCTCCTCGCTGATTGTCCTGACGCGTTTTGCAGCTGTTATTCGAACAATTCCTGCTTTGGCTGCCCCGCGTCGGCGCTCAAGTAGCGGTGTCCCAGCGCTTCTTTGATTTGGTGGACGAGCTGTTGGAGCTAGAGGACCCAGCGTCCATTCCGGATGATCGCGAATTCGAGTTGGACCGTCGCCGCCGCGAACTTTTCCACCGCGAGCGGAGTTATATTGTCCCCGATTTGGCCTCCCCGCGCTCCTCCGTCACCGTCCTTCCGCTGGGTTGGCACGACCCCCGACAACCCCAAAGCGACGGGGATACCGAGTACTGCGCCTGGTTCACGTTTACCGATATGCAGTATTGGTATGATTGTAAGTTCACTCCGGGTTATTCAAATATCCCGGAATGCTAACTTGTTTCGTTTGCCAGACGTGGCCGAGGCGGGCTTCAACGGGCTGCACACCCGTTTTACACCCGCCGTTTCTGCGTTGGACGGCGAGCCTTTGGACGCAGAGGGCGAGTCGGCCCACTTCCTCGTTGGGTCCGATTTGCAGGACTTCCTGCTGGACCAGTTCCTCCCCGCGTCCGAGTTCCACGGGGCCCCCGTCGTCCCGGTCAACTCCCGTGTCCCCTCCCGCGCGCCGACCCCAGTACCGTCGACGCCCACCATGTCTTCCCCATCTCCTTCGCCGCGCTGGGTGGAACAGGACTTTGTCCCTGTTCCTCCTGCTAGTCCCCCGCGTTCCACCGTTCACATTCCATCGAGGAAACGGCCGCGCGCAACCGTAGAGACGGAGGAGGAAGATTCGCCTCCTCCCCGTCCTCGTCACGCCCCGTCCCCTCCACGTCGTCGCTCTTCGCGCCCGCCGCCGGAGAAGAGCAGAAGGTTTTTGTCACCTCCCCGTCGCCGTCGATCTCCCTCGCCCGTACGGAGGCGGAGGTCTCCTTCCCCTCGTCGTCGTTGGAGGTCGCCTTCCCCTCCTCGTCATCGGCACTCGCCTTCTCCTCCTCGCCGTTGTCCGTACGTCTCGGTGCCGCCGCGCCAGCCATCGCGCTCGCGGCATTACTCCCCGCCTAGTCGTCCCGCGACGCCGCCTCCCCGCCCAGCACCCATTTCCCTCCTTCCTCCTCGTCTTTCCGCCAATACTCGAGTTCCGCCCAGGATGTTCGCCAGGGAGGCGCATCGCCCCATCGGCGCGGTCGTGCGCCAGCTGGTTCCCGGGTGCGAGAGGTGCGGGTCCGACCGCTTCTGTTCAGACGATACGGACCCTTGCGCCCCAAAGTCGAAGAAGCCGCGGTCCTCATGTTATACTTGCGCCAAAGGACACCGTTCCTGTCCCGAGTGGAAGTCGTTCCATGAGGCTTTCAACGAGCGCGATGACGAGGAGTTGGCGGGTTTTTCCTTCGAGTTTTGGGAGCACCTTGGCGGCGGGAGATACCAGTTGTTGTTCCCTGATCCTCGGGTGGCCGATTTGCGCGCGCTAGGTACGTCCGGGTTATTCCCCGTATGCCCCGGGTTGTTGACCCGTCTTGTTTCGTTTGCAGCTCGGCAGCTTCTCTCATACAGGTCCTTCCTGTACGAAGTCTTGCCGTTGCAGAACACCGAACGGTCTTTGCGCCGTACGCGCGCCTCGAATTCCTCGGCGGGACCCTCGTCCGCGCCTCCACCCGCAGCGCCTTGCGAGCCCCGCCCGCAGGGCCGCCGCGGGTCTCCTCCCCCTCGTCGTCGCTCCGCTTCGCCCCCGCGCAGGGGGAACTATTCTTCTACTCGTCCTTCGGTTCGTCGGCCCTCCCCACCTCGTCGTCCTCGAGGGTTCAACTGGGGGGATTACGACCTGGACGCAGAGCCTGCCCCTCCGCCTTCGCAGCAGGCGTCCTCAAGCCGCGCCCCTCACCCTCGATCATCGCGCCCAGCAGCGGAGGGCTCGTCGTCGTCGTCGACGCGAGCCCCACAGCCGCCGGCGGCAGACGTGCCGATGGAGGAGGATCCATCTCCTCTCTCGGCGTTCTTCGCGGAGGTGGAGGAGTTCACCCCGGAGAACGCGACACGGGATGCGGCCCGTATTTCGTCCTTCCTGGCGGACCAGCCGATAGAGCTCCGCGCTCAATTCTTGAGCCACATCGCCTCCGTCATGAATATCGTGGAGGACGAGCTGGGGGTGGAGATGCCGGCGATGGACAGGAAGGGCAAGGGTAAGGCGCGCGAGTAGTGGGAGATGGTCCGGGTTATTCCGGGGCCGGGTTATTCTGCGGGGCCAGCATTCTTTCCGTACACGAGTCTCTGTGCGTATGTCGAGTCTTTCTTGTATTTCGTCGTTTTTTGTAGCATTGCCGTCTGCGTCTGGCCTTTCGAATAAATCTGATTTCTTCTTTTTATGGTCCGAGAGTTCGGAGGAATGCGAGTAAGAGGGATGCCTCAAAGGATTGAACCGTGGGAAGGGATTTCGAACTGCCAAGCGAATAAGTTTGATTAGATAGAGATTTGAAGAGATAAGAGTCGGGTATCGGTACGGGTTATCCCCGCGGGTATCCCGGTGGTTTCGAACCACTCCCTTCCTTATTCGGTTGTCGTCCCCCTTCCCTTCGCTGATTGATTCCTCTCATCAGCCATCATCCTAGGCCACCTCTCGTTCACCAAATTCCTCGATCTCTCCCTCAATACGTTGAAGTCGGGGACGCCAATAACCCGACGGAGAAGGGGTCCAAAACGTAGAGGTCGTCTGCGACAGTGCGTATATCTTCACTGACGAGAGGAGGCATATCCGCATATTCATCTTCTTCGGTGGGGCATCTAGCCGCCTTGTGCCCAGGGCAACAAGGGCCTTCGTTTACCTGCAGGAGGCCTTGCCTCCCGACAGGGCGTCTTCCGCGCTGTCCGTAGCGACGGCGGGGTTGAATCCGGGGTGCTGTCTGGCGCGCGAGCCAAGCCCCGAGTTGGTGAAGTAGTCGTCGGAACGCGTTCGCAACCAAGTTGTTGCCATCGCGCCTTCCGTAGTGGCGAGCAGGGTACCCGGGTTTATACGCCGCCCGGGTTGCTATCCATCCTGCGGCCAGAGCGAAGAACAGGAGGCATCTGTCATGAATCATCAGCATCATCAGATCATCATCAGATCTGCTCTGATCCGCTCCGATCCGGTTCTATCTTTACTTAGAAGCTTATCTAGTTATATCGGACCTTATCTAGCTATATCGGACTTGTATTAGTGATAGCCTCATGTTTCTTACTCAGAAACTCATGTTTCTGACTGAGCAACACATGTTGCTGACTGAGGCCTTACTGAGCGCCTCGAGGCTTCGGCATTGCATAGTAGTAGTATATATATACGTCCCTGTACTTGTAGCACTCTCCAGTCTTGAGCTGGTCGTATCTCCACTAGCAATATAGGCACTTTCATCCCCACTTCATTCTGAGCACAGACAGACTTGGCCTCTTTGCATCTCCTCTGCATTGCATTGGCTAGTGTGTCTGACATAAGCTCAAGACTCCCCTCTACCACCTCTGTGCTCGTCCCTCCTCCGATCCCATCATCCTCATCATCACCCTCTCCTCCAAACTCATCCAAACTCCGAAATCACTTTAGATAGAAAAACTCCCCTTTGCACCTTCAATAAATCCTGAGCCCTTTAGTTAGTAACTAGCCCTAGTCAATAAGGCAGTAGGGACAAAGGGACTTTACCAGGGGTCCTCTAGAGCAGAACTGTTGGGACGAATCCTCTGTGCGACCTGTTTGCACAGAGCAGCGACCTACCTTTAGCGCCTTTCCGACCGCGTTTCTAACACCATCTACATACAAACCATCCAATATGTCGACCACAACCACCCCTTTCGATACTCTCCCCCCCCAACGACCCCGTCTATGAACACCTCACTCCGGAGATGCGGCAGATGTCAGCCCCAAGTCTCGAAACTGCGGGATTCTGGGTCCTGCTCTGGGCTGCTATCCGGACGCTTCTGGGAAGCTTCACTCAGCTTCTCGGTCGCCAAGAGCGCTCTACGCTTGCAACTGAGCAGATAGCCAACGCTGTTCAGAGTTATACTACTCGCCCCGTGCACAGGAAGCCGCTCAAGCTTGATTCACCAGAAAGCTTCAATGGCCAACCTGACAAGGTCGAAGCGTTTCTTAACGCATTGACTTTGTACTTTACCGGACAGCAGATCGGAGCGGATGACCAGCGTATCATCTTCGCTCTCTCTCTTGTCAAGGGAGGCACCGGCGAGATTGCAAGCAGTTGGGCGAACTTGCAGCGCAAGCTCATCGTTGAATCCAACGGCAATCCGAACAACGGGCATATAGGAACATGGGCCCAATTCGTTACGGACTTTACTGCGTACTTCCAGTACCACTCCTCCAAGGATGAGGCGCAGATAAAGCTCGTGAAGCTGCAGCAAGGAAAGAGCACTGCCGATGAATACATCACCTTGTTCAAAGGCCTTGCTCCTTCTAGCGGCTTCAACAGCGAAGCGTTGTTGGATCATTTTAAACGAGGGCTAAACACTCCGTTGCGCACTGCGGTGTTTAACATCCGTCCCCAGCCAGTCACTTATGATGATTGGCTCAAAGAGGCGTCAGAGTGCGATCGCACCTATCGCAAAGCGAAGGAGTACAACGCTGCGCTAGGTAGATCCACTGAGAGAGAGACTGTGCAGCAGAAGGCAAAGACGCCCGCTGTACAAAGCGCACCTCGGGTCGAGAAAGACCCCGATGCGATGGACGTCGATCGGCACAGGGACACCCGAGGCACTTGTTATGCCTGTGGTAAACCTGGGCACATCGCACGGTTCTGCCCCAACCCGTCCAAGGCCCCCAAGTTCAATGTCCGCGCTATGGCAAAGGAAGACATTGCTGAACTTTTGAGGTCTATTCAGGAACTTCCGGATTTTCAGGAGCGCCAGGAGTGAGCACGCACTCGCTGGCTGATCGTAGCACCTATGCCCCTTCCCATGTAGTTATTCCCGAGCTTGAATCTATTCTACATTCACCAGAAGCGGTAGAGATGCGAAGTGCAAAGAGATTTCCTGAAAAGAAACTTGATCCCGGAAGTGTTGAATGGACAGCTAGGCAGCTTCGGATCGTGAAGTCCGAAGTTGCTATTGGTGTCCTGGACATATGGGCGAATAGGAGAAGGCGGGCGGAGGTAACAGAGGAGACGGTTCGTGAGCTCAACGAGCTGGATGACGACAGCTGCGTTGAAGCATTGAAGGAATTGAGGAAACCGAAGCGTTACATCCGAGGGACTGGCAATCAACTCAATATCGACGTGGTCATCAAAACACTCGATAACCAGTCCCACTTCAAGCTATCTGCGTTGCTTGACTCTGGATGCACGGGGAGCTGCATAAACCGCGCTTTTGTGCTCGAGCGCAAACTGAACACAAAGCGCTATCCCCGTCCCATCCCGGTCTACAACGCCGATGGTTCGTTGAATTCGGGTGGTTCGATCACGGAGTATGTCGACCTTATGCTCCAGATCGGGCAACACGTGGAAATCCTTCAATTTGCTGTATCGAACCTCGGAAAGACTGACATCTTCATTGGGCATGAATGGCTCAAATTGCACAATCCGTCCATCGATTGGGCAAACGGAGCTGTCAAGTTTGACCGTTGTCCGGTGCGCTGCGAACCTTTAGGGGGGTGGGTGGATCCTGAGTCTGATGACCCGGAACCGGAAGATCCTGAGATCGAAGAGGGAGACCGTCTGCTCATGGTTGATATGCAAGAGGAAATCAAAATCCGCGCTTTTCAGACCACAGCAGCCAAAGTGTCTGAGAAGCAGCATTCCAAGAAGAAGGAACCCACCTTCGAGGAAGCGGTGCCTCGCAAATACCATGAGTTCAAGGACTTGTTCGACAAAGAGAGCTTTGATGAGATGCCGCCTTCTAGGCCTTGGGACCACGCTATCGAGCTACTTCCCGATGCCAAGGCTCTGGACTGTAAAATCTATCCTCTCAGTCCAGAGGAGCAGCGGCAACTCGATGAGTTTCTTGACGAGAACTTGAGAACAGGACGTATCAGACCATCAAAATCTCCGATGGCGTCTCCATTCTTCTTCATCAAAAAGAAGGATGGAACTCTTCGACCAATCCAGGACTACCGCAAGCTGAATGATATGACGGTTAAAAATCGCTATCCTCTTCCGCTTATCCAGGAGCTGGTGGACAAACTCACACACGCACGTTACTTCACCAAGCTGGATGTCCGTTGGGGCTTCAATAACGTCAGGATCAAGGAGGGAGACGAGTGGAAGGCAGCGTTCCGAACGAGCAGAGGGCTATTTGAGCCTCTGGTTATGTTCTTTGGCTTGACCAACTCTCCAGCAACGTTTCAGACAATGATGAACACAATCTTCAAAGATGAGATCGACGGTGGAAAAGTCATTATCTACCTCGACGACATCTTGATATTCACTGAGACGCTGCAGGAGCACGAGGTCATGGTCCGGAAGGTCTTGCAGAAGTTGCGTGCAAACAAGCTGTTCTTAAAACACACCAAATGCTCGTTTGAACAGTCCGAGGTAGAATACCTTGGTGTGATTGTTTCGCACAATGCAGTGAGAATGGACCCTGTTAAAGTCGAAGCTATTGTCAACTGGCCTACTCCTGAGCAGAAGCGAGATGTGCAACAGTTTCTAGGGTTCATGAACTTCTACCGTCGATTTATCGAGGCTTTCTCGGCCATTGCCAGACCGCTGTCTGTGTTGACAGGAAAAGGAGCGTGGGTGTGGGGAGCGGCACAGGAGCGTGCATTTGCGGAGTTGAAGCGTCGGATCACGTCGGCACCGGTCTTGGTTATGCCAAGAGCCCGTGGACGGTTCCGTTTGGAGGCCGACTCGTCGGATTATGCAACTGGTGCTATTCTGTCTCAACAGCAGGAAGACAATCACTGGCGGCCTGTTGCATTCATATCCCATGCATTGAATGCAACAGAGCGTAACTACGAGATATACGACAAAGAGATGCTTGCAATCATGCATGCACTGTCGGAGTTTCGCCAGTACCTGCTAGGAGCCTTGGAGGACTTTGAGATTTGGACAGACCACAAGAATCTCGAATACTTCAGGAAGCCTCAGAAGCTGAATCGACGACAGGCGCGGTGGGTGGCGGAGCTGCAGGAGTACCACTTCACCCTGCACCACAAGCCGGGCAAGGCCATGCAGAAAGCGGACTACCTTTCGAGACGAGCAGGTCATGAGAAGGGGGAGCACGACAACGAGAATCTGGTGCTTCTCAAGCCAGAGTTCTTCCGAGTTCATCACCACGATGTCAGCGCTATTAGCGATGATTTCATGGCTCAGATTAAGCGTGCTGCTCAAAATCGTGACAAGCTCGTTGTCCGCAATCTTGCAAACAAGGAGAAGGACTGGGAGGAGCTGGAGGGCGGGATTGTGACTTGGAAGCACCGGTTCTATGTACCCCGAGATAAGAAGCTGCGTGAGGACATCATCCGCGTTCACCACAGCACTAGTCTCGCCGGTCATCCCGGACGCTACAAGACGCAAGAGCTGATCACGTGCAACTACTGGTGGCCGCGTTTGCAGATAGACATTCGTTCCTATGTAGATGGGTGCCAGGCTTGTCAAAGAACCAAACCACGACGAATGGCACCCCCTGCACCTCTGTCTCCAAACACGGTTCCCACGCATCCCTGGCAGATTGTCTCCACTGATCTGATCGGTCCGCTTCCGGAGTCTAACGGTTACAACGCGATCCTGGTGTTTGTTGATCGATTTGGAAAAGCTGCAAAATTCCAAGCAGTCCACATCGAGCTCAACTCCCTTGGTTGGGCCAAGCACTACAGAGATCGCGTGTTCCGTGACCATGGGCTTTCGGAGCGCCTGATCCACGACCGGGGTCCGCAGTTCGCATCGCAGTTCAGCAGGGACTTGTGCAAGCTATTAGGCATTAAGCAGAACATCTCTACTGCGTACCACCCACAGACCGATGGGCAGACAGAACGGGTCAATCAGGACTTGGAGCAGTATCTCCGGATCTTTGTCAATCACCGTCAGGACGACTGGGCTGAATGGCTTGCCATTGCTGAGTTCTCCTATAACGACAAAGTCCACACTGCTACTGGGTTCTCCCCGTTCTTCGTGAACTCTGGACAACACCCCTGGAAAGGGATTGAGCCCAGAGGGACGGTGCGCACGCCTGATGCCGAGAAGTTTGCCAAGACCATGCAGAAGATCAGAGAGGAAGCAGAGTCGTCTCTTAAAGCAGCTGCAGAGACAATGAAGCGATTCTATGATCGGAAGCGCACAGATGCTAAGGAGTACAAGGCAGGCGACATGGTTTATGTCGAAGGAGTCAACATCACTACGACTCGTCCTGCTAAGAAGTTCGATGACAAGCGCTATGGTCCTTTCAAAGTGCTTGAAAAAGTCGGATCTTCCTCCTATCGTCTCGAACTCCCCTACTCTTGGAGACACAAACACCCTGTCTTCAATGAGGTCCTCCTCTTCCCCTTTGTTGAACCCAAGTTCCCCTCTCAGAAAACCCCTCCCCCGCCGCCGCCCGAGCTAGTTGATGGTGAAGTGGAGTATGAAGTTGAAGCTGTGCTAGATTCGAGAGTTAAGCGTAGAAAACTCGAGTATCTGGTGCATTGGAAAGGATACGGAAAGGAGCATGACAGTTGGGAACCAGTTGAGAACTTGACAGACAACGTGGGAATGGTAGCGGAATTCCATCGGAAAAATCTGTCTGCCCCACGTCCCCTCCCTCGCAACGTGCGCCTGGTCTATAGGCGCATCGAGAACTTTACCACAACACCTCGATTGCCGGGACATCTGTACAATTGGGAAAACGGAAAGCTTGATGCTAACACCACCGAACCCATTGTGTGGACACAATCCTTAAGAGGGGGGTAATGTCATGAATCATCAGCATCATCAGATCATCATCAGATCTGCTCTGATCCGCTCCGATCCGGTTCTATCTTTACTTAGAAGCTTATCTAGTTATATCGGACCTTATCTAGCTATATCGGACTTGTATTAGTGATAGCCTCATGTTTCTTACTCAGAAACTCATGTTTCTGACTGAGCAACACATGTTGCTGACTGAGGCCTTACTGAGCGCCTCGAGGCTTCGGCATTGCATAGTAGTAGTATATATATACGTCCCTGTACTTGTAGCACTCTCCAGTCTTGAGCTGGTCGTATCTCCACTAGCAATATAGGCACTTTCATCCCCACTTCATTCTGAGCACAGACAGACTTGGCCTCTTTGCATCTCCTCTGCATTGCATTGGCTAGTGTGTCTGACATAAGCTCAAGACTCCCCTCTACCACCTCTGTGCTCGTCCCTCCTCCGATCCCATCATCCTCATCATCACCCTCTCCTCCAAACTCATCCAAACTCCGAAATCACTTTAGATAGAAAAACTCCCCTTTGCACCTTCAATAAATCCTGAGCCCTTTAGTTAGTAACTAGCCCTAGTCAATAAGGCAGTAGGGACAAAGGGACTTTACCAGGGGTCCTCTAGAGCAGAACTGTTGGGACGAATCCTCTGTGCGACCTGTTTGCACAGAGCAGCGACCTACCTTTAGCGCCTTTCCGACCGCGTTTCTAACACCATCTACATACAAACCATCCAATATGTCGACCACAACCACCCCTTTCGATACTCTCCCCCCCAACGACCCCGTCTATGAACACCTCACTCCGGAGATGCGGCAGATGTCAGCCCCAAGTCTCGAAACTGCGGGATTCTGGGTCCTGCTCTGGGCTGCTATCCGGACGCTTCTGGGAAGCTTCACTCAGCTTCTCGGTCGCCAAGAGCGCTCTACGCTTGCAACTGAGCAGATAGCCAACGCTGTTCAGAGTTATACTACTCGCCCCGTGCACAGGAAGCCGCTCAAGCTTGATTCACCAGAAAGCTTCAATGGCCAACCTGACAAGGTCGAAGCGTTTCTTAACGCATTGACTTTGTACTTTACCGGACAGCAGATCGGAGCGGATGACCAGCGTATCATCTTCGCTCTCTCTCTTGTCAAGGGAGGCACCGGCGAGATTGCAAGCAGTTGGGCGAACTTGCAGCGCAAGCTCATCGTTGAATCCAACGGCAATCCGAACAACGGGCATATAGGAACATGGGCCCAATTCGTTACGGACTTTACTGCGTACTTCCAGTACCACTCCTCCAAGGATGAGGCGCAGATAAAGCTCGTGAAGCTGCAGCAAGGAAAGAGCACTGCCGATGAATACATCACCTTGTTCAAAGGCCTTGCTCCTTCTAGCGGCTTCAACAGCGAAGCGTTGTTGGATCATTTTAAACGAGGGCTAAACACTCCGTTGCGCACTGCGGTGTTTAACATCCGTCCCCAGCCAGTCACTTATGATGATTGGCTCAAAGAGGCGTCAGAGTGCGATCGCACCTATCGCAAAGCGAAGGAGTACAACGCTGCGCTAGGTAGATCCACTGAGAGAGAGACTGTGCAGCAGAAGGCAAAGACGCCCGCTGTACAAAGCGCACCTCGGGTCGAGAAAGACCCCGATGCGATGGACGTCGATCGGCACAGGGACACCCGAGGCACTTGTTATGCCTGTGGTAAACCTGGGCACATCGCACGGTTCTGCCCCAACCCGTCCAAGGCCCCCAAGTTCAATGTCCGCGCTATGGCAAAGGAAGACATTGCTGAACTTTTGAGGTCTATTCAGGAACTTCCGGATTTTCAGGAGCGCCAGGAGTGAGCACGCACTCGCTGGCTGATCGTAGCACCTATGCCCCTTCCCATGTAGTTATTCCCGAGCTTGAATCTATTCTACATTCACCAGAAGCGGTAGAGATGCGAAGTGCAAAGAGATTTCCTGAAAAGAAACTTGATCCCGGAAGTGTTGAATGGACAGCTAGGCAGCTTCGGATCGTGAAGTCCGAAGTTGCTATTGGTGTCCTGGACATATGGGCGAATAGGAGAAGGCGGGCGGAGGTAACAGAGGAGACGGTTCGTGAGCTCAACGAGCTGGATGACGACAGCTGCGTTGAAGCATTGAAGGAATTGAGGAAACCGAAGCGTTACATCCGAGGGACTGGCAATCAACTCAATATCGACGTGGTCATCAAAACACTCGATAACCAGTCCCACTTCAAGCTATCTGCGTTGCTTGACTCTGGATGCACGGGGAGCTGCATAAACCGCGCTTTTGTGCTCGAGCGCAAACTGAACACAAAGCGCTATCCCCGTCCCATCCCGGTCTACAACGCCGATGGTTCGTTGAATTCGGGTGGTTCGATCACGGAGTATGTCGACCTTATGCTCCAGATCGGGCAACACGTGGAAATCCTTCAATTTGCTGTATCGAACCTCGGAAAGACTGACATCTTCATTGGGCATGAATGGCTCAAATTGCACAATCCGTCCATCGATTGGGCAAACGGAGCTGTCAAGTTTGACCGTTGTCCGGTGCGCTGCGAACCTTTAGGGGGGTGGGTGGATCCTGAGTCTGATGACCCGGAACCGGAAGATCCTGAGATCGAAGAGGGAGACCGTCTGCTCATGGTTGATATGCAAGAGGAAATCAAAATCCGCGCTTTTCAGACCACAGCAGCCAAAGTGTCTGAGAAGCAGCATTCCAAGAAGAAGGAACCCACCTTCGAGGAAGCGGTGCCTCGCAAATACCATGAGTTCAAGGACTTGTTCGACAAAGAGAGCTTTGATGAGATGCCGCCTTCTAGGCCTTGGGACCACGCTATCGAGCTACTTCCCGATGCCAAGGCTCTGGACTGTAAAATCTATCCTCTCAGTCCAGAGGAGCAGCGGCAACTCGATGAGTTTCTTGACGAGAACTTGAGAACAGGACGTATCAGACCATCAAAATCTCCGATGGCGTCTCCATTCTTCTTCATCAAAAAGAAGGATGGAACTCTTCGACCAATCCAGGACTACCGCAAGCTGAATGATATGACGGTTAAAAATCGCTATCCTCTTCCGCTTATCCAGGAGCTGGTGGACAAACTCACACACGCACGTTACTTCACCAAGCTGGATGTCCGTTGGGGCTTCAATAACGTCAGGATCAAGGAGGGAGACGAGTGGAAGGCAGCGTTCCGAACGAGCAGAGGGCTATTTGAGCCTCTGGTTATGTTCTTTGGCTTGACCAACTCTCCAGCAACGTTTCAGACAATGATGAACACAATCTTCAAAGATGAGATCGACAGTGGAAAAGTCATTATCTACCTCGACGACATCTTGATATTCACTGAGACGCTGCAGGAGCACGAGGTCATGGTCCGGAAGGTCTTGCAGAAGTTGCGTGCAAACAAGCTGTTCTTAAAACACACCAAATGCTCGTTTGAACAGTCCGAGGTAGAATACCTTGGTGTGATTGTTTCGCACAATGCAGTGAGAATGGACCCTGTTAAAGTCGAAGCTATTGTCAACTGGCCTACTCCTGAGCAGAAGCGAGATGTGCAACAGTTTCTAGGGTTCATGAACTTCTACCGTCGATTTATCGAGGCTTTCTCGGCCATTGCCAGACCGCTGTCTGTGTTGACAGGAAAAGGAGCGTGGGTGTGGGGAGCGGCACAGGAGCGTGCATTTGCGGAGTTGAAGCGTCGGATCACGTCGGCACCGGTCTTGGTTATGCCAAGAGCCCGTGGACGGTTCCGTTTGGAGGCCGACTCGTCGGATTATGCAACTGGTGCTATTCTGTCTCAACAGCAGGAAGACAATCACTGGCGGCCTGTTGCATTCATATCCCATGCATTGAATGCAACAGAGCGTAACTACGAGATATACGACAAAGAGATGCTTGCAATCATGCATGCACTGTCGGAGTTTCGCCAGTACCTGCTAGGAGCCTTGGAGGACTTTGAGATTTGGACAGACCACAAGAATCTCGAATACTTCAGGAAGCCTCAGAAGCTGAATCGACGACAGGCGCGGTGGGTGGCGGAGCTGCAGGAGTACCACTTCACCCTGCACCACAAGCCGGGCAAGGCCATGCAGAAAGCGGACTACCTTTCGAGACGAGCAGGTCATGAGAAGGGGGAGCACGACAACGAGAATCTGGTGCTTCTCAAGCCAGAGTTCTTCCGAGTTCATCACCACGATGTCAGCGCTATTAGCGATGATTTCATGGCTCAGATTAAGCGTGCTGCTCAAAATCGTGACAAGCTCGTTGTCCGCAATCTTGCAAACAAGGAGAAGGACTGGGAGGAGCTGGAGGGCGGGATTGTGACTTGGAAGCACCGGTTCTATGTACCCCGAGATAAGAAGCTGCGTGAGGACATCATCCGCGTTCACCACAGCACTAGTCTCGCCGGTCATCCCGGACGCTACAAGACGCAAGAGCTGATCACGTGCAACTACTGGTGGCCGCGTTTGCAGATAGACATTCGTTCCTATGTAGATGGGTGCCAGGCTTGTCAAAGAACCAAACCACGACGAATGGCACCCCCTGCACCTCTGTCTCCAAACACGGTTCCCACGCATCCCTGGCAGATTGTCTCCACTGATCTGATCGGTCCGCTTCCGGAGTCTAACGGTTACAACGCGATCCTGGTGTTTGTTGATCGATTTGGAAAAGCTGCAAAATTCCAAGCAGTCCACATCGAGCTCAACTCCCTTGGTTGGGCCAAGCACTACAGAGATCGCGTGTTCCGTGACCATGGGCTTTCGGAGCGCCTGATCCACGACCGGGGTCCGCAGTTCGCATCGCAGTTCAGCAGGGACTTGTGCAAGCTATTAGGCATTAAGCAGAACATCTCTACTGCGTACCACCCACAGACCGATGGGCAGACAGAACGGGTCAATCAGGACTTGGAGCAGTATCTCCGGATCTTTGTCAATCACCGTCAGGACGACTGGGCTGAATGGCTTGCCATTGCTGAGTTCTCCTATAACGACAAAGTCCACACTGCTACTGGGTTCTCCCCGTTCTTCGTGAACTCTGGACAACACCCCTGGAAAGGGATTGAGCCCAGAGGGACGGTGCGCACGCCTGATGCCGAGAAGTTTGCCAAGACCATGCAGAAGATCAGAGAGGAAGCAGAGTCGTCTCTTAAAGCAGCTGCAGAGACAATGAAGCGATTCTATGATCGGAAGCGCACAGATGCTAAGGAGTACAAGGCAGGCGACATGGTTTATGTCGAAGGAGTCAACATCACTACGACTCGTCCTGCTAAGAAGTTCGATGACAAGCGCTATGGTCCTTTCAAAGTGCTTGAAAAAGTCGGATCTTCCTCCTATCGTCTCGAACTCCCCTACTCTTGGAGACACAAACACCCTGTCTTCAATGAGGTCCTCCTCTTCCCCTTTGTTGAACCCAAGTTCCCCTCTCAGAAAACCCCTCCCCCGCCGCCGCCCGAGCTAGTTGATGGTGAAGTGGAGTATGAAGTTGAAGCTGTGCTAGATTCGAGAGTTAAGCGTAGAAAACTCGAGTATCTGGTGCATTGGAAAGGATACGGAAAGGAGCATGACAGTTGGGAACCAGTTGAGAACTTGACAGACAACGTGGGAATGGTAGCGGAATTCCATCGGAAAAATCTGTCTGCCCCACGTCCCCTCCCTCGCAACGTGCGCCTGGTCTATAGGCGCATCGAGAACTTTACCACAACACCTCGATTGCCGGGACATCTGTACAATTGGGAAAACGGAAAGCTTGATGCTAACACCACCGAACCCATTGTGTGGACACAATCCTTAAGAGGGGGGGTAATGTCATGAATCATCAGCATCATCAGATCATCATCAGATCTGCTCTGATCCGCTCCGATCCGGTTCTATCTTTACTTAGAAGCTTATCTAGTTATATCGGACCTTATCTAGCTATATCGGACTTGTATTAGTGATAGCCTCATGTTTCTTACTCAGAAACTCATGTTTCTGACTGAGCAACACATGTTGCTGACTGAGGCCTTACTGAGCGCCTCGAGGCTTCGGCATTGCATAGTAGTAGTATATATATACGTCCCTGTACTTGTAGCACTCTCCAGTCTTGAGCTGGTCGTATCTCCACTAGCAATATAGGCACTTTCATCCCCACTTCATTCTGAGCACAGACAGACTTGGCCTCTTTGCATCTCCTCTGCATTGCATTGGCTAGTGTGTCTGACATAAGCTCAAGACTCCCCTCTACCACCTCTGTGCTCGTCCCTCCTCCGATCCCATCATCCTCATCATCACCCTCTCCTCCAAACTCATCCAAACTCCGAAATCACTTTAGATAGAAAAACTCCCCTTTGCACCTTCAATAAATCCTGAGCCCTTTAGTTAGTAACTAGCCCTAGTCAATAAGGCAGTAGGGACAAAGGGACTTTACCAGGGGTCCTCTAGAGCAGAACTGTTGGGACGAATCCTCTGTGCGACCTGTTTGCACAGAGCAGCGACCTACCTTTAGCGCCTTTCCGACCGCGTTTCTAACACCATCTACATACAAACCATCCAATATGTCGACCACAACCACCCCTTTCGATACTCTCCCCCCCAACGACCCCGTCTATGAACACCTCACTCCGGAGATGCGGCAGATGTCAGCCCCAAGTCTCGAAACTGCGGGATTCTGGGTCCTGCTCTGGGCTGCTATCCGGACGCTTCTGGGAAGCTTCACTCAGCTTCTCGGTCGCCAAGAGCGCTCTACGCTTGCAACTGAGCAGATAGCCAACGCTGTTCAGAGTTATACTACTCGCCCCGTGCACAGGAAGCCGCTCAAGCTTGATTCACCAGAAAGCTTCAATGGCCAACCTGACAAGGTCGAAGCGTTTCTTAACGCATTGACTTTGTACTTTACCGGACAGCAGATCGGAGCGGATGACCAGCGTATCATCTTCGCTCTCTCTCTTGTCAAGGGAGGCACCGGCGAGATTGCAAGCAGTTGGGCGAACTTGCAGCGCAAGCTCATCGTTGAATCCAACGGCAATCCGAACAACGGGCATATAGGAACATGGGCCCAATTCGTTACGGACTTTACTGCGTACTTCCAGTACCACTCCTCCAAGGATGAGGCGCAGATAAAGCTCGTGAAGCTGCAGCAAGGAAAGAGCACTGCCGATGAATACATCACCTTGTTCAAAGGCCTTGCTCCTTCTAGCGGCTTCAACAGCGAAGCGTTGTTGGATCATTTTAAACGAGGGCTAAACACTCCGTTGCGCACTGCGGTGTTTAACATCCGTCCCCAGCCAGTCACTTATGATGATTGGCTCAAAGAGGCGTCAGAGTGCGATCGCACCTATCGCAAAGCGAAGGAGTACAACGCTGCGCTAGGTAGATCCACTGAGAGAGAGACTGTGCAGCAGAAGGCAAAGACGCCCGCTGTACAAAGCGCACCTCGGGTCGAGAAAGACCCCGATGCGATGGACGTCGATCGGCACAGGGACACCCGAGGCACTTGTTATGCCTGTGGTAAACCTGGGCACATCGCACGGTTCTGCCCCAACCCGTCCAAGGCCCCCAAGTTCAATGTCCGCGCTATGGCAAAGGAAGACATTGCTGAACTTTTGAGGTCTATTCAGGAACTTCCGGATTTTCAGGAGCGCCAGGAGTGAGCACGCACTCGCTGGCTGATCGTAGCACCTATGCCCCTTCCCATGTAGTTATTCCCGAGCTTGAATCTATTCTACATTCACCAGAAGCGGTAGAGATGCGAAGTGCAAAGAGATTTCCTGAAAAGAAACTTGATCCCGGAAGTGTTGAATGGACAGCTAGGCAGCTTCGGATCGTGAAGTCCGAAGTTGCTATTGGTGTCCTGGACATATGGGCGAATAGGAGAAGGCGGGCGGAGGTAACAGAGGAGACGGCTGAAGTGAAGAAGGTGCCAACCACCCGAGAAAACACGCTCAACTCCAGTCGAGGTGGCTGGGAACTTATTAGTAGTTGTTTGGCGGTGGAGTTGGACGTAGAATACATACCGGGGACGCTCAAGTAATCAAGTGCCATCTTGGAGAGTGTCGCAGGGCAGTTGCATTCATAGAAAAGTAGGTAGAGGAGACCAATGCAACTTGGCCGGAAAGACATTGCTCAAACCTCCTGACTATGGGAGGTATGGTGGAGGTATGGGAGGTCAAGACTTTGGCTGACCTCTACCTCTACCTCCTTGTACCTTACCTCTTACCTCTGGAGGTATACCTCTACCCCTGGTGAACCCTAACCACCCGTCAATCGGCAGGGGTAATTAGGTGTTTAGGCAGTAAGGGTATGGTTGCCTGGCTTGGAAACAGAAAGGAGTGTACTTGGGGGGTTTTAATCCCCCCTGGCGTGATCGGAAACACGTTCCTAAGTCGTCCGGATTATTCTGGCTCCTGACCGGGTTATTCCAGGAATAACCCGGTCTGGTCATGTTCGTTGTCCGATGCTGCCCGGGTTATTCCCCTCCCGGGTTATTCGTCCGTTTATCGTGGTTTGATCGAGGTCGGGGGGTTCTGGGTGAAGGAAATGAAAGGGTTGGGAAAACCCGAATCATGACAAGCTTCGTGAAGAACCGTGCGCCTTTCAAACGATTAATGAGGTCGTTGATTAGCGGAAGTGGGTATCGGTTCTTCACGGTCATCGCATTCAACGCCCGGTAATCTTGGACGAAGCAAAGACCACCATCCTTCTTTTTGATGAAGAAGACTGGTGAAGCCATGGGAGACTTCGATGGCCGAATCCGACCAGTAGCAAGGCCCTCCTCGATGAACGCGTCGAGCTCGCGCTGTTCGAGGGGTGAGATAGGGTAGACCTTACAGTTGGCGGGCTTCGAGTCAGGGACAAGTTCGATGGCATGGTCCCAAGTCCGGCTCTCCGGCAACGAGTCGAACGACTCCCGACTGAAGACATCCTCGAAGTCACGCACCCACTGGGGAAGGGGTTCCTTACCGGGTGCGGAGTTCTTGGCATGGGCTTCCGCTAGGCGTTGGGAAACCGTGGCGGAGGCTCGAATGTCTTCCGGAGGAGAGAACATCGTATAGAATATACGGTCTCCATCCTCAATCGTGTCGTCCTCGTCGTCCGAGTCATCAGAGTCATCCGCAGACAACTCTGGTAACTCGTCCTCGAACTCGTCATCGTCATCCTCGCCAGAGTGAAGGTCCGTGTCCACAGCACAGATGTGGGGTATCGGGCCGGCACGGAGCTGGCGAAGGATCGAGGCGGCAGTTTTGGCATGCTGGCGCTCAACCCTTGCCTCGTCACGGCAAGTCGTACAGACGGAGGGGCAGCGGCTCATTTTCACCTCTCGGGTTTCCCAGTTGATCTCCGGGTTGTGCTTCCGAAGCCAGGAGAACCCGAGAATAAGCTTCTGCTTGCCGAGCCGGGTGACAGCAAGCACGGCGCGCTCGCTGTGTGACTTGTAGCGGAGGATGACATCTGCGACTTCCCGGATGCTGCCAGCCTCGTTTAGGGAACCATCAACATTGAAGACAGGGATAGGACGAGAGAGTCTGCGGAGCGGGACCTTGTTTTCTGCAGCATACTCCGAGTCGATGAACTCCGAAGTAGCGCCACAGTCCACAAGCCCAGACAACGATAGTTTGACGGCATCATCGGTGGACTCAATCTCGAGGGGGAGGTGGAGGGAATTCGCACCGGCCTCAGCTGCAATGGTGAAGCGCTTGGGAAGCTTGCGCTCCCACATGGGCTTACGACGCAAGCGGAGGGGATCGTCAAATACCGGCGCGGGGGTTCGAACCGGGGAGGTGGACTTTGTCGGGGCGACGTGAGTGTGAGATGTCACAGTGTGACTGTCACCAAAACTCGAGTTTTTACGGCAGGTAGGGTTGCTGCCAAACAACACCTCTCCAAGGTGGGCAGAATTGATGTCATCGGTGGCTGTGCAGCCACCCTCTAAGGGGGGATTTTGGTCGAAGGGTGCGTCTACCGCTTCCGTGGGTGCAAGAGATGGATTGTCAGACTCATTACACAGGACAGAGAAGCGGTTATGGGACGCGAACGAGGGCGCACTGCTCACTCATCGCGGACGACAAAATCCTCCTGGGCGGCAGCAGCAGCGTGCTCAGCCACGACCTCAGCGGACGCAAGGCGTGCAACCAGCTCCTCCAGCAGCGGGCCATCGAGCTGCTGGACTACCTCGTCGAGGACGTCGATCGACCGCACATCAACGGGAGCGGTGCAGTCGCGGGCGAAGTGGTTAGGATCACCACATCGGAAACACCCGCGGCGAGGTGTGCCCCGGGCGCAGACACGGTCGACATCCATCGGGACAGGAGGGGGCAGGACAGGAGCGGTGGTGCGGGGCTGCGGGGCCATAGCAGCGACCGGACCTCGTGCTGGGACGGCTGGGGGGCGAGCAGCAGCGAACGTAGAACGTCCGATGGGGGCGGAAGCCCGAGCAGAGCTGCCGGGAGCGCGATTACGCGCGCTCACCTGCGACTCGTACTGCCGGTAGGCACGCTGGCGCCATGCAGGGTAGTCGGCAAGGGCTGGGACATCTCCCGACCCGGTGATGGCGACGTTAATAGCCGGGTCGAGTCCAGTGCGATACTTCGTGACCTTGATGATTTGGTCGTGGAAGCCGGCGAGGTCGACGAGGTCCTCAAACTCGTCGGTGTACTTGAAGACATCCCGGGCGCCCATGTGGTACGCCTTGGACTCGAGTCGGAGGAGGGCGTGGTCCTGCTCGTTCTCCTGCACGAACCGGAGCTTGAACTCGGTGACGAAGCGGTCCCAAGTAGGGAAGGGGAATGGGGTCTTGCCGGAGTGGCGTTCGGCCCAGGCCTGCGCGGCGTCCTTGGCCATGAACGACAGCGCGTACCGAACGACCCGCTCTTCGGAGGCAACTCCGTCAACCACAAACGCCTCTGGGACAAGCGCTGCGTAGGACCGGACGGCGTGGAGAAACGCCCGGCCTTGGGTCCGCTCGCCGTCAAAGACGAAGGGAGGGTTCGGTCGAAGGACCAATTTTGTGCCTGTGGTGGGGGTGGCAAAAAGTGCTGGACCCGGGTCCGGAGCTGGGGCGGCAGGGGACGGGGCAGACTGGGATGCAGGGTTTGGGGTTTGGTTTGCCATATAGGCCTGGATGCTTTGTAGTATGCCCTCCATCGAGGACATCCGCGCTTCGAGATCGGTCGCGTCAGACATGTCGGTTGGGAGCAGGGACCGGGGAGGAGGGGGCAAGATTCGAGGTGGGGAGGACTGGGGTAGTAGACGAGCTGTCCGAGTCCGAGTCTTTCACGCCAAAGCCCGCAATCTTGACCGGTTAATCCTAGGGAGAGTTTCTTCTGCTGTAAGGGCAACCTCGAGGCCCGAGATGACTCAAGAGTCCTAGCGAGGGGAATCCGAAGAATATCAATAATGTACACTAGAATACAGGAAAGTATTACGCACCTAGCGAGGGGAATCCGAAGAGAAGAAACTCTGAGGATTCCCACGCTAGGTCGGGGTCTAAATAGGTACTACACAGGCCCGTGTGATCGGAGTGATCGGCAGAGATCTCGGGCTCGGTCACAAGCGGAATGCCAGCGGGAGATACCGGAGGGCTTGGAGGGGCGTCGGGAGGGGGTTCCCCTGACAGTTCCTTGCAACCTACATCACGGGACTCGGACTCGAGGATCTCGAAGGTTGCGAGCACTTTTTCTCCGGGTCAAACAAAATGGCGGGTTCTGTTCGCCATGCGACGGCCTTCCATCGTCTCCAGACCATTACATCTACTTCACCCACTCAGACAGTCATGAGGCATATGCCAACCTCAGTAAATCACCTCCTGTTGTCTTGTCCGCAACTTACTAAATTCCTCATAGGTAAATTCATCGTCAGCAACTACTGGCAGGCTCTTGAGATTCTCGAGGGAGAGTCTGCGCTCCGGGCGGCCATGGCCGCCGCAGGGATTGACGACGTCTCAGAATTTCCAACACGGTTGGCGGATGAGATGAAGTTTTTGAAAGGCTTGATGAAGGAGTCGGACGAGGATTCCCTGCAAATGGAATACTACCAAAGGCTTGTCAATTTTGCCGACCGACGGTGCGTGCCCAGTTTGTGACTTTTTTCCAACTTCCATCTCACGTCGTGTTGTCCCCCCTCGGCCTCTGCTGTCCTGCCGATCTGTCCTACCCACTCCCCGCCCAATTGTCGATCCTGTCCGGCCTCCACCACCCGTGTGTCCCCCCCCCCCCCGGCGGATCTCAGGGTGACTCTCGAGCTTGCGATCAAGGAAGGTTCGACAGCATCCAAGACCGTTCGTCGACATGCCCAAGAGAACTACGACAAGGCGCTGGCAGAGGTTCAGGAGACGGAGTTGAAGATGGGAGTGGTGGACCGGTGGCTGCCGACGAGTAAGGCGTGGGCAGACGCTGCGGAGCTGGTCAGCACAAAGAGATACCGCCTGGCTCTCCTAAAGCTGGAGCGACTTGTGGTCCAGCAGATGTTCGAGTTGACGAAGATGAACCTCTCCCAGACAGGTTGGTCCTTCGTCCCTGCTTCGTCCATCCTGATGTCTCGTCTCACCGATTACTCAGGCTACAAGCTTCGGAAACATATTGCCAAAGCACTCCAGGCACGGTCACAGGCCATTCATAATGCGCTCAAGACATACAACGCCGCCGCCGCCTCCATCGTTCCGCAGGGGCGCAAGCTGAGCTGGGACGAGGTGCCTTCCTAGCGGACTTCGATCTCCTGCAGGACCCAGAGACCTTTGGACAGGTCAAGCCCTGGTCTACCCCCGCTGCCCGGATCCTCCTCGACAAGTACTTCAAGATTGAGCGGGCAAGAGAGGAGATCCAAAGATGTAATATCGAGATCCGACGCTTGATCACCCACATTCGAGATGAGCGGGAGTTCCTTATTCGAAGGGAGGCTGAGGTTCGGGAGACAGATCCGGAGCTGGCCTGGGAGATCAGGCAGTACCGCTGGGAGCGGGGCCGGTACGACGGTGTCCACATCAAGCGATTCGCCAAGCTCGCCGCGGATGCAGGCCCCCTCTTCACCGGCACATTGGAACCTGGTGTTCATCGTCCCAGGCCAGTCCCTCCAAGCCCATCCACGCCCGACCTCCATCCCGGTTCCTCCTCTGCAGTAGATGATCTGATGCACCCCGCCAGGGGCATACCCTGTGGGCCACAGGAAGCCGCCGCGATGATGCATGCACGAACAATGGAGGCTGGTGCGACGATCAAAGACACAAGGGATGAAATTGATGATGATATTGGAGAGCGGGAGGAGGGCGAGCGCATTGCGGAGGAGTTGGACATTGTGTACAGGATTTCGGACGATCTCATGAACCTTTGCATTTCCCTTTCTCTGGTAGACATGTATGCACATATATATCAAGTCGGTGTCCCACTCACGGCCCTCGCGTCCCACCCGCACGGCGATCAGGAGGCACTTGTACCTCCCAAGGTGCTCGCGTCCCACCCACATGGCGATCAGGAGGCACTTGTACCTCCCAGAGTGCTCGTGTCCTGCCCACATGGCGATCAGAGTGCACTGGTACCTCCCACCCGGTCAGATGTGTTCTCCGGGTGGGATGGGGCACTCAAAAACCCATTTTTTGCCGCCGTGAGCAGAACATGTCCCTGCCGTGGGGAGGCCGTGCCTGGCATAGTGGGACCCCCGCATAATTTTGGAAGATCAGCCCGGACTTGGGGGGGACAAGTCCTGGCTAGTCTGCCACAAATTGTGGGCTTAGCAGGTGGGCCCAAGGCCCTGCGCTCGTGTACCGCGCTCCACGAATTGAAGTAAGTCTCCTTCTGGCTGAAAGGCAACATTCAGGACACGGTTGGCTTCGTGGAGCAATGTTGTTGCCGCGACACGATCTTCGTCAAGGCCATACTGTGAGTTCGGCGGATCCAAAGGAAGATGAGACGGAAGATGAGATAAAAGCTGTTTGAGATAATTAATACGCTCAATGAGGGCTTGCGGTGGGCCCGTTGAGGGCTTTGGAACCGCCGTTGGTGCCATGGTTGAAAGTTTTTTTGTGGTCGCTCGTTTGTTTCGCCGGTTCGTGCTGTTTCAATATTTTTAGGCTGTCACACGTAACCCCGGCTCGGTTTCTGGTTTCACTGCGGCGGTTTCAGTCACGGTTCAAAATTCGTTTCACCCATACAAAGTGGTACAGTAAATCCGCCGCTCTCTTAAGGAGGTATCGCATTTCGTTGACCGTGTGTTCAGTCCTCAGAGCTGTGCTGGTCTCCAAAGAAAATCGTTTAGTCCCCACGACTAGCGTCGATATTCCTCGATCCAAGATATCCTCCAGCTCAAGCACCTTCTTGGTGGCAATCAGGTTCGTCCTTACCATAAGAGATGTATCCTCGTCTGATTCCTTCAAGTACTCCAATCTCAATTGAGCCATTTCTGACATGGCGAATCCTCTGTCCATGCCGCTTTGCATCGGCCTCAGGGCTGATGGCGCCGGGGCGCTGGGGGACATACTATTACGAGGAGTCAGCTCCGGTAGCGGGCTCGAGGGGGGTTCCCATCCCAGCGAGAGGGGACAGAGGTGGATGTATAGAGAAGGAGCCGCCTTGAATAGTCAATTCACGCGGCGACGAATTCCGAAGTGGTGGTTTTGGAGGAATGGGGAGTGGGCGCGTCACGTCTCCTGCGCCGCTCTGTTTATTCCTCGTAGTAGTACGGGTCCGTGTAGCGACTGGTGAACTAAATGCAGTCCCTCGCGTCGACGGGGGTTTCACTGGAGATAGCGATCAGGAAACCGATCTGGATTTTGAAATCTTCTGAGTGCGAGAGGACTCTGCGTCACCCGTATCCTTCTTGACCAATCTCGCCGCTGACGAGGCAGTAGAGGCGAGTAGCCTTGACTTGACTTGCTCCAGGTAGGGCGACGAGTACGAGCGGGATCGATGAGATCCTCTCGGATGGAAATTGGGTTGTCGTTGAATGGCGTAAGCAAACCGGCTGGGAGGTCAACGTTTCCCAGTTTGTCCACTCTGTAAGGATCGTTCGTATTCCTTACAAAGGGAACATTGAACAACGTATCCAGCGAGCTTGCTTATCCTTAGATTGTGGTAAGACCCTTCCTTGAACGGTCCACTCTTAAAGAAGTTAACCCGGAGTTGGATATCCAGACCCTCGAGTGGTTAACTTCTAGTCCCACGCAAATATTCACAATGAGAGAGTAGGCACGTAGGATCGTGTCTGTGTCTTGTAGTCGTGAGCGAGCGTGGGCGGTCATAATGATACAATAGTGTTACATCCATGCACATCCACATCCTAGAAGATCACTTTGGACCATGGATTCCACTCCGGACCACTCCAGTTGCTACCGGTCTTGCCCCGGCCTCCGGCTTACTCCGGTATTCATCCGTGGGACTCTATGTCACCTTATCGCACCTTGGGCCTCGAGGCCGGGGCGCGAGTGGGTCTCAACTTCTATTGCAACGTTTTGAACTTCTTTCTTATTGTTACTTCCTTCTAACCCCTTTCGGACTCAACTCTTATTGTTTTATTCTGCCTCACCTTCGAACTATCCCCTTTACAAAGTACAATAGACTTCCTACTACTTAATCACCTAAACTACTTCCTGTTCTTCAGATTGTTAATAAACATTTCTTCCCTTTCCTCCTGTGAAGAACTCCGTGGATACTCCGATCTCTTCCGGTCGTCACCCTACCGGACTTGTCCCCCTGGCCCGCTTGGAATCACCGTGCAGCTAGGCTCGTGCAGCGCAACTGTCGCGTAGTCTTTCCACCATCGTCCGGCTCTGTGCACCCACTCCAGCTACTCCGATCATCTTCCGGTCAATCGTCCTTTATCCGTCCGCACGGATATAACAAATAGGTCGAATCAACTTAGAGCTCTTGCCTCTATCAGTACCTCAGAGTTCCTCGACGAGTGCTGGAGGCGGAATGAGCTTGGAGCTTGATTCGATCGAGTAGTTTTTGGTTAAAGTGTAGATAATATTCATCGCCGAGCATCGGCCGATAACTACTGCATAATACAAAGGTAAATACTGCCGCAAATTGAAATTTAATCAGTATGGTCGGTGAGAGTCTCCCGCGAACCCAGGAGACCCTTACAGAGCCCACTTCTCTCATTTACTTAAAGTTCAACATCCCTATTTGTTATTGTTATATTTACAGTGCATTGGCGTGGAGAAATCTCTAACTGACATTTACCCACTTTGACACACCTGGTTTCTCTAATAGAACTTGGGTCTAGTTAATTTGGGAGTCTCATTAATCCACCCTCATTACATATTTCAAGCGGATGGCCATAGTTTCCGGGAAACCGGAGATTTGTGTGGGCTCTCGATGTCAAAACGCACAAATCATCTTGACTACATGGGTCGTTGGGACACCGACCTTGAAGGGGATAATGTCATGATTCGGGTTTGCATGACCCTTTCATTTCCTTCACCCAGAACCCCCTGACCTCGATCAAATCACAATAAACGGATGAATCACCGGGATACGGGAATAACCCAGGCAACATTAGACAACGAACGGGACGAGAACCGGGTTATTCAGGAGTCAGAATAACCCGGACGACTCAGGGACACGTTCCTGATCACGCCAGGGGGTATTCAAACCCCCCAAGTATACTCCTTTACATTTCCAAACCAGGCAACCATACCCTGACTGCCTAAATGCTTAATTACCCCTGCCGATTGACGGGCAGTTAATTATTGCGGTAACTAATTCTATCAGACTCCTAGCTACCGAAGTAGTATAAAAGCATAGTAGAATCTACATGTATATTAGATTCTACCTCGTCTAATACCAGCTCTACTTTGGCCTGGCAACAACAAAGTGTCTTCTCAACTCCACCCTGGCCTTCACATATATCCTTCATCTCTGCACCTCAACACCCTGCGTGTCTCGGTTGCTATCATTCCGTCTTTGGGAACTTCACCCTACCTCCCGTATCCACTACACATGGCGGCCATCACTTGTTGGTACAATCTTTAGAACGTATCCACCTCATGAACCGCACAGGACTCTGAACCGGGTTATTTGAGTGCTTGTCCCAGCTGGGATCTCGACATCAGTACATTGCCAGGCCGACCTAGGGCCAGTGCTGACAGCTGGGGGCATCGGGACATCCCCGGGCTCGGGCTTGGGCGAGAGAGGAGGCGGAGGGGCGTGCTGGTGACCTTGAGTCGAGATCACAGGAGGGATCTCGACGAACCAGCCCCGACCTGGCGGCCGACCTCCACCTATCTCCGCTGGCCTGACTCGGATTCGCCAGCACATTTCCACCATTTCCACTCTGCCCACCAGATTCCGCCTGCTCTCCGCCACCTTCCTCCCGCTCCGCTCCTCCTCCCGACGGTTTGCAGACCGTCTCGAGACCCGCTGGCCAACCATCTGAGTGGCTGCAGCTGCAGCGCAAAGGGCCCGCGACTGGGGCAGGAGTAGCAGCCCATTTCTTCTTCCTCTCCAACTTCCTCTGCTCCTTCTCTTTCTTCTTCTCCTCTTTCCGTTTCCTCTCTGTCTCCTCTCCGTCTCTGCCCTCGTCTTCGCTGCCTGGACTGGGGTCAACAATCCCACGGACGGAGTTGGATATGCGGGGCCCTTCTGGGGCCAGAACAACGCCCCACCTGGGCTCGACCAAGCGGAAGGACACCGCCGCACGGGTGTGGTTGGCGTAACTGGGCTCATGCTCGACGAGCCCGCGGAGGTTGAAATGGATGAACGAGCCTTGAAACCTTGCCTTCAAGTACTCACCGGTCAATCGGCCGGTACCGGCTGACCGGTGGATACTTGTGGGATCTTCTCGAGTCTTATCGCACCATCCTTGCGCCATACAATCAGCAGGCCCTCAGCCTATGGCCAAAGGACCTCATCCTTATTGTTCAAGACTTCTCTGTTATTGTGTTCGCCACTCTAACCCCATTTGGAATCACCTCCTATTGTTACTTCCACCTGGTTCCTACTTCTTACCCCTTATACATATACAATAAGCTTTACACTATTTAATCTCGTAGTCTACATCCTTGTTCTTCAGTCTGATAATAAACATTCTCTTCACTTCTCCTCTGTGAAGAAATCCGATTGTACCCCTCCGGCACCGGTCATCCTACCGGTCGTCCTCTACTCAGTCTTGGGATACGTAGTAGGGGCTCGTGCAGCACCTCTGTTGTGATTGCCTGAAAAGCTCGTCCGCCAGTCACCCGTCCCTGTCACCGGTCATCTCCGGTCACTCCACGCTCCCCGGCCAAAAGCACTCTGCCCCGCCACTCGGATATAACAGTGTGCGCAGACCCTCCGGAAGGGACTCTGTCCAACCCTCCCCTGCTCTGCCCCACCCCGCACGGCTGGAACGACGCGGGCGCTTGTTGGACTTGTCCGCCACGTTGTCCACCTCACTCCGCCTGCACTTCTTGGTGGTCTGCCGCAAATGCGCGCTCATTCCTGCGGGTTTCCGCTGGGACATGTGCGCTGGCGTCAACGAGCACTTCTTCTTGCAGTTGATGCACTTGCCACTTGGGACACGGCAGACGAGGTCGTACTCAACCCACCTTCCGCAGATTCCGCCTACAGGTGTTTCGTTGGAATCTTCAGCAAGAAAATAATAAAATAATAAAACTTACTCTTCACCCCCTTTCTCCGTCTACTGGCAGCCGATGTGCCTTCCCCTCCGTCCTCCTTCTCGCTGCTCGTGCGGTTTCCGTCCCCAGTCGGAGTCCTCGGCGGGTCCCCAAGCTCGCCAAGATCCTTCCGCACCAGGGCTTGGGCCTGGATGGGCGGAAGGAGGTTCACGGCCTTGGGGATGACAGGTCCACGCAGCTCCACTGTGCTCAAACCTGCCAGGCCCCAGCGGATCTTGGTGAGACGCTCGCGCCCCGCCTTGGCTTCCTGCTCGTGCTCCTCCATATCCAGCTGCTCCCCCCAGTAGCGGAAGAGCCGCTGGTGCTCCTCTGTAAGGATCCGTGTGTCCTCACAGATGTAACGTCGTACGTAGAATCCAGGGAGTTCGCAATCTGTCACTTTTGTGGTAAAGACTTTGAATTAACAGTCTATCTCTAAGGAGTCTCGATCAGAGGCCGGATAGCCGTGCAACTCTGCGCGATCAAAACTCGCCCTCTACGAATAGTCGTGAGAAGGTGAGATAAGACTGTAGTCCACTGGTTGTGAGTCGTGAAGGTCGTGCAAGGTACGTACCTTGAGTCGTGCACAAGCTAAGACGCCTTGGCCTCTATCAGGCGCTCGGAGTAGATCGACGAGGCGTGGAAGGCTGTTAGGCGATGGTTGTTGTGGGTAAAAGTAGATGATATTTGTCACGTGTATTTACTGACTAAATCATACCTACTGAAACTACAGACACAAATGCAGACACGTTTCAGGACTATACAAGTACAGGGAAAAAGAAAAAGAGGTCATTACATTTGTGACAGATCCCTTACATCCTCCGCATCCACCTCTTTCTCCTTTTCTTTCTCCTGCTCCTTGCGCTCGCGTGTGTCCGCCTCAACCTCCTCTGCCATCATCTTGCCCTTCCCCTTGTCCTTTCCCCTGCTGCCGTCTCCCTCACCCTGGGACCTGCCACTGCCTCCGTTGGGCGCTCCTGTTGATGCTGGGGGCTGGGACATGGTTTGGATAAGAGAGGGGCAGAGGTGGTGGTGGTTCAGAACAAAGGAGAAAATTTTCACGCTTATGTCAGACACGTGTTGATAAAGCTGGTGTTCAGACTCCGACGTGGAGTCAGAGTTTGAAATTCCCGTACTCAACCACGCAAGAATCCCATCCGGAATAATAACCTCTACACAGGTTCTCTCACCTACAACTCGCAGAATTCTTTTCCTCATCCAGCATCACCTTCCGCCTGTCTTCTGCCTGTTCCTGTTATATCCATGCACACACGCACCCCCATCAGCTCCGAAGACGCACACATGCACCTCCAGGAGGTCTGACAAGCACTCTGGTCCCATCCGACACTCCGGTAGCCATCAGCTTCCGATAGGCCGGAGTTCAACTGGACGACCTCCCGTGGGATGCTAAGGCGTTGTATCGCACCATACACCACATGGCCCTCAGCCATGTGGGTCAGGACTTCTATCTCTAAAGGTTCAGACTTCTTTCTTATTGTTCAGACTTAACATCTCCATCTGGTGTTCACCCAAAGGCAGAGTGATAACAGCCAAGGAACCAGACACGGTATGGTGCCGAGGCGCAGAGGTGATAGAGATGTGCGAAAGCCAGAGCCGGGTGAGAAGACGCTCAGTGTAAGCCAGGCCAAAGTAGTGCTGGAATTAGACGAGGTAGAATCTAATGTACAGGTAGATTCTACTGAGTTTTTATACTACTTTGGTATCCAGGGGTTTGATCGAATTAGTTACTGAGTTCGATTTATCCTCTGTCGATCGGCAGGGGAAATTGAAGAGTAATCGGACACCTAGGGTGTGCGATGTGTCGGATGTCGATTAGTGCATTAAGGAGAGTGGGGGGTTTCGGATAACTGGAGGGGTTATTCGAAACTCCATCGTTTCGTATTTCATCGGCGAGTTATTCCTTGAATATCCCGCGAGGTCTTCGTTGTTCGTTTTGATGCTTTCAGGATTAACCCGATGATTAACCCGGCGATGTTTGATGGGGTATGAGTGTCAGAGGGTTCTGGATTAGGAAATGAACGGGTCGTGTCAACCCGAATCATGACATTGCCCTTACAGTGTCACAATCAAAGCCTTATCTCGTCCAACTATACAGAGATAGCGGATTGGGGAGTGAGATGCGCAGGACTTTGAGAAATGAATCGAATAAAAGACTGAGGAATACAAGAAACTAACTACTCTACTTATACTGTTCTGTGAACCGTGTGAATATGAATTGTGTATGTACTCGGTGCGTAAACCATCCTGCTGCAACATGTAGTGCCGGAATGTTCTGCAATGTTCTTTTACCATGTGTTTGCCAGGTGTTCAACTATCTAATCTAAGTCCATATCTAATCCCTTCGTTATCTCATCTGTGGGCGCTTCATTAGGCGCCTCCGAGATAGGCGTTGTCGCGATAAGATTGGAATCGAATCGTGACATTACCCCCCCCTCTAGAATCGATGTCCTCGTCGATGGCGATGAAGGAGTTTGTTTCAGGAATAAATAACTTCTTCCTCGAGTATTGTTGCGACTCCTCGCGGCATTTGTATCTTTTAACTAAATAGTCCCAGTGGCCCTTCGGAAATATAGGCAAAGCACGGATAATGATTCCGTGATCCGCATTATATTTGTCAAGCATCTTTTTTGCGTGTGTAAGATGCCGTCTAGGTTCCCAAGTCCGTTCCGCCAGCGGATAATTTTTCCACTTGATTAAATACTGGTAGCCATTGCCGCGCTTGCGGTGCTTCAATATCTCCTCCACCTCGTACTCCTCGTGGCCGCTCACTATCTGGGGAGCGGGGCGATTCTCCTTTCGATGCGCCGGGGGCTCCACATACGGCGTCAAGAGCTTCTCGTTGAAGACCGGATGTGACTTGTCCGTCTCCGGAAGTCTCAACTTCCAGGCCGATGCCCCCACCTTCTCCATGACCTCATACGGCCCCAGCCGTAAGTCATCAAACTTCTTTGTTGGCCGGTCCGTGGTTATGTCCTTCCCCTCCAGCCAGACCTTGTCTCCAACTTTAAATACTGGCGCGTCACGCCGGTGAGCGTCATAATATTTTTTCATGCTTTTCTGGGTTTTCTCCAGCGCTGCTGTCGCCTCGTCACGAATCTTTTTCATTTTTCCGGCAAAGTCGTTCGCGGCCTCGTTGCGCGACTCGACTGCATTCTCTATCCCCTTCCAGGGGTGGAGTCCGGAATTTATAAAAAACGGTGACATGCTCGTTGACGAGCTTGTCTTGTCGTTGTGGGTGAACTCCGCCAGCGCGAGCCATTCCGCCCAGTCCGACTGGCAATAATTTACATAGATACGGAGATATTTCTCAATCTCCTGGTTCATGCGCTCGGTCTGGCCATCGGTGATTGGGTGGAATGCCGTGCTCGGGTTCATCTCAATGCCGAGGAGCCGGTTCAGCTCCTTCATGAATCCCGAGACATACCGCGGATCCCAATCCGAGACGATCTTGCGAGGAATTCCATGGTATCGAATCACTCGGTCCCGGGTCAACCGGGCAACACCTTCGGAAGACAAGTCCATATTGACTGGCTCGCAGTGGATCATCTTCGAGAACATGTCGACCCAGACTTGTATAGCATTAAAACCATTGCTGACCGGCAGTGGTCCGATCAGATCCATGGATATATTCTGCCAGGGTCCTGCCGCAATCTCGTGCGGGTTAAGCTTTCCCTGCTTATACCGATGAACCGTCGTTCGTTGGCACGGCTCGCATGCTTTTATATATCCACCAACTTGGTTTCCCAGCCGTGGCCACCAATAATTACGCTCAATCATCTCCTGTGTCCGATTTGGTCCTGGGTGACCAAGCAGAGCATTATCGTGGTGCAACCCGATAATCTTATCTCGCAACTCCGGGTTGTGCGGCACATAGATGAGTCCATTATAATAGATAAGGTCATCGATCCTCTCCCAGCCAGGGAGTTTTTGTTGGAGCGCCAGCTTCACGCTCTTGTCGACCTTCTTCTCCGCTTTGATCTGTGACATGATCTCGGCTTCGGGTCCCTCTAACACGATCTCCTGAGATCGGAAATATTCGGGCTTGAGAAGAACAATATTCTTGTTATCATTCTTCCCTTGGTCGTGGTCCGCCCGGCGGGATAGTAATTCAGCTTTCTTGTTCAGCGCTCCAGGCCGGTGAAAAAGCGTGAAGTCGTATTCGGACAGCTCAACTATCCATCGCGCTTGCCTCCGATTGACTTTCTGAGGACTTTTAAAATACTGCAGGTTTTGATGATCCGTCCAGATCTCAAATGTCTCCTGCGCTCCCATCAAGAGAGATCTCCACTCCTCCAACGCGAGCATCTCTTTGTCGTAGATCTCGTAGTTCCGCTCCGTCTCGTTCAGTCCATGGGACTGGAACGCCACCGGGCGCCACCCCCCCTCTTGCTCCTGCTCAAGCACCGCCCCAGTTGCTCCCTCCGATGCATCAGCCTCTATCCGGAACTTCCCGTGATCCGTGGGAAGTGCGAGCACCACGTCCTCCGCAATCCGGTCCTTCAACTTCTGGAAGGCCGCCTTCTGCTCTTCTCCCCAGGAGAAGCCCTCTTTCCCTGTCAACCTCGTGAGGGGTTTGGCCACCTCACTGTATCCCCGTACGAATCGCCGATAGAAATTGGTGAACCCCAAAAACGCCTGGACTTGTTTGAGGTTTCTCAGTTCCGGCCACTCGGTGATCCCCCGGATCTTTACAGGGTCCATTCTCATGGAGTTGTGACCAATAATTACTCCGAGGTACTCGACCTCACTGCGCTCAAACTCGCATTTCTGCGGCTTTAAATACAATTTATTTCTCTCGAGTATCTCCAACACTCGTTTTACAATAAGTCGGTGCTCTTCCAGAGTGTCCGTGAAAATAAGGATGTCGTCGAGGTAGACAATGACCTTTCCTTCGTTAATTAACTCGCGAAGGATGTCGTTCATCATTGTCTGGAAAGTGGCCGGCGAGTTTGTCAAGCCGAAGAACATCACGAGCGGCTCGAACAAGCCGCGGTTGGTTCGGAAAGCCGCCTTCCATTCATCTCCCTCTTTAATACGAATATTATTATATCCCCACCGAATGTCCAGTTTCGTGAAGACCTTCGCTCCTCGGAGTTTATTGACAAGCTCCGAGATCAGCGGCAGTGGATAACGATTCTTGATCGTCATCTCGTTAAGCTTCCGGTAATCCTGCACCGGTCGAAGGCTTCCATCCTTCTTTTTGATAAAAAAGAACGCCGAAGCCATAGGTGATTTCGACGGTCTGATACGTCCACTCTTCAAGTTCTCCTCTAGGAACTTGGTCAACTCTCCCTGCTCCGTCTGGGACAACGGGTAGATCTTGCAATCAACTGCCTTGGAGTCCGGCTTTAGTTCGATCGCATGATCCCACGGCCTCTTTTCCGGAAGTCGGTCAAACGACTCTTTTGCAAACACCTTAATGTATTCGCGATACTGCTCCGGAACCGCGTCCTCCGTCATCTTTTCTCTATCTCTATCTGCCTCCTCTGCCATCTGCTGTGCCTGAGTGGCCTTGACACGCAGGTCTATGTGCTCCGCAAAGTCGACCATCAAGATCGACTCACCCTCCTCGAGCGCTTCCTCCGGCTTCCAGCCCTCGGTTTCCTCGGTGCCTTGCATGTTGCACTCGGGCGGGCACCGACTGAAGGTAATTTTCTGAGACCTCCAGTCGATCTCGGGGTTGTGTTTAAATAACCAGTCGTATCCGATAAATACACGGGCCTTCCCGAGATTTGTAACCAAGAACTTTATTCATTCCCGGTGGAGTCCAACTCCCATAATTAATTCTGCGTAATGTGTAATCCGTCCTCCAAGGTTCTCGGATCCGTCCGCATTCCGTGCGACAATTTTCTGGTCAAGCTCTCGGAGCTCAAAGTTTTCTGCTTTGGCGTACGCCCGATCAATGCACGTGGTAGTGCAGCCATTGTCCAGCAGCGCCTTGATACGGCGTGTCTTCCCCGTGTCTGGAGACATCAGCTCCACTGACACCAGCATCTCATGCTGCTTCCGCTGCTTCTGGAACTCCCGGAGTTCCTGCGCTAATAGGTTGTCTGAGATACCCATCGCGCGTCGTGCAAGCCACCTGGCTGCCTCCTGCTTCTTGAGTCCAAAGGGGACTCGTGTGTGTTTTGGTGCTTCCCCCACAACTGTGGGTTGAGCCATCGCGGTAGCACCGCCCTTTTTATCCGCACTATTTTACTCACTGGTTTGGGTTCCAGGGGCCTTTTTAAATAAACTCCAACGCTTGTTCACTTCGTCCATTCTACGGTTTTTAATATTACGGATGCGATTCAGATTCTCTAAAATACGTATTTGTTTTTTGTCTTTTTCTACATCTACTCCTACTACTATATTGTCCTGTGTACGTAGAGCAGTGCACTGTTTTATATAATTTACAAAAGAACTTCGGGTCTCGGTCGGTTCCACCTCAAGCGGAACATATTTATTTAGGGGAAGAGAAGCGGGGGGCGCCGATTCGGCCTTGATCGGGGCCCTCCTTAAAAATCCTGGCCATACATGGCCCGGGCCTGGTCAAAGAGGAATTTGAAATCCTCCTTCGACATCTCGTTCGTCCGCAGAGCGCGGACATTGATCTTTCCACGCTCCCGGCGTGGCTGTGGGCACTCGCGTGCCATGTGGCCTTCATCGCCACAGTTGTAACACTTGAAGGGTTTCCCCTTCGACTTCGAAGCATCCACGTCCATAGGGGCTACTTCCCCCGGACCGAGCTTCTTCGCCAAATTTGGCGCAGTTCCCCGGTAATTACCGCTGGGTGCGGGTGGGGGAGGTTTGGCGGGGACCCAGAACGGAGTCCCGGCCGCCTTCGGCTGCTGCGCCTTGCGCAGTTTCTGCCGCTCTAGGATGCGACTGATCGTCATCATCCTGGCCTTCATCCCGGCATAATCCTCCGGGATCTCTACGCCCCCGGCATAGAGCTGCGTGCGAACCTCCTCGTTGACGAGGTTCTCTAGGTTCTCGCACAGGAACTGGTTGTGGTGCCCGTGCAAGTCGTCGTGCGGGTCGTATCCCGCCTCCTCTGCGTTCAACTCGAACGCCTGGATGAAGTCCGCCAAGGCGGTCTTCCCTTGCCTCGTGGTGGTAAGGCGAATGTACGCTGTCTGGCGCACATTGTGGTCCCTGAACGTCCTGCCAAGGTCGTCCAAAAAACCCTTGAAGGAATATCCTTCCGGTAGCTCGTCGTCCTCGTCGAGCACTCGCTTGCGCCAATTACGGACCCAGTTGGAAGCTGGGCTGGGCGCGCCGTCCTTGCTGCCGAGCAGCGAAATCGTGAAGGCAATTTTTGTCTTCGGAGTGCGAAACTCTGCTTCGTATGCCCAGATGTAATTTCCGAGCGCATCTTTCCAAGTGTCCCACTTGGACTTGTCGTTCCCGTCAAAGTGCGGCGGGAGAGAGGCGAGGGTGATCCGAGAGGATGAGATTCTCGGCGTGGGAGCAAGGGGTTCGGGGTCGTTCATCTGCACACTAGGCGCAGGGGATGGGGCACGGCTTGGCCCCTGGGATGCGGCGTGGTGAGACATGTCGGTGAGGGTCGGGAATGAGTGGTAAAGGTGTGTGGCGGGGGACGGTGAAGTGGGTGGCGCAGTAGGTGTGGGGAGTGTCAAGGGAAGAGGCGGTAGATGTGTAGGTACGCCGTGAGGAGGAGGAGGTGGTGGGTGCGCGGAGGAAGACGACGACGACGATGATGACTCCGAAGAGCCGGTGCTAGAGGGTGCGCGGAACAGCGCGACTGGTCTTCTTCCGCACTAAGCGGTTGGTGGGGTCCGTATCGGTCTTTTGCGAACAGAACTATCCCGGGTCTTCTACAACACCCCCGGCGATAGCGGGATGGGCCTCTCCGAAGATCTGCCCAGTACCCCTACGACTGCTATTGTACTTGGGACGGACTCAACGTTTCCCGTGGTACAGCGTCTGTCTGTTATAGTGGTCCGATACGGGTTGTCGGAAATGGAGGAAAGGGAAAGGAGGTTTGGAACGAGTGCGCGAGCGCGCGAGATGGTGAAATGGTAATGCTTACGCAAATAGTGCGTGGGTGGTGGTAAGGTGAAGTGGGGTGAGAGCGAGGTATGACGGTACGGGTGGTACGAAGGGGAGTCTTTTATTATGTCACAATCAAAGCCTTATCTCGTCCGACTATACAGAGATAGCGGATTGGGGAGTGAGATGCGCAGGACTTCGAGAAATGAATCGAATAAAAGACTGAGGAATACAAGAAACTAACTACTCTACTTATACTGTTCTGTGAACCGTGTGAATATGAATTGTGTATGTACTCGGTGCGTAAACCATCCTGCTGCAACATGTAGTGCCGGAATGTTCTGCAATGTTCTTTTACCATGTGTTTGCCAGGTGTTCAACTATCTAATCTAAGTCCATATCTAATCCCTTCGTTATCTCATCTGTGGGCGCTTCATTAGGCGCCTCCGAGATAGGCGTTGTCGCGATAAGATTGGAATCGAATCGTGACATACAGCCTTGGAAAAACCTCACCTTATTCTTGTTTCATCAGTAGATATCCTTTAACTAGCCTTTAGATTTACTGTTTACACAAACCTAGTAAATTTTGATTGCGGCCGACTTACCAGGCCTTTGTAAATTTATAAAAGCCTTTCATCAATGTCACACGCACATACTGACTGCATTGATTCCGTCGTATGTGGATTGACATGATTGGGTCTTGCCCCTGGTGTGAATCTAACGGTTTAGGGTACAGTTGCACTGGTTTTATCCCGCAGCCTAAACTGCTGTTTTCACCCTGGGAAACAGTCGCAAGGGGCACATCTGAAAATCAGGATACATAGCGCGCCAAGTCGACTCTGAGAGACAAAAAGGACAGAGCAAGGCCATAGCAAGCCAGAGCGTGTTGCGGTAGCCCCACGAGTATTGACCTATGAAGCTGTCTATTGCATGGAACTGGAGAGGTGGAAGAGGATGAGTGGAGCCGCGCTTTGACAGCTCCGGATCACTCACATACAGTCGCGTCGCCGCCCCACAGTACAGCCCTCGGTCTCTCTCTCCACCGCCATGTACTCCTTCTCATCCCCGGGAATCTTGAAAGACGCGTTCGACGTCACCGTCGCCCGCGACGGGTCCAAGTGGCTCCTCGTCACCCCCAAAGGCAACGGCTTCCTCGAGACGCGTCAGCTCGCGCATTTAAACCACTCAACCACCTCTGAGGCGGCTGCTACTTGGTCCGAGACAAACCGCCCCTGCTTCTGGTTCGACAGCGATTGGGACAGACGTCCTCAGCCATGGTCGGATCTGCTCGCCGCCATGCTCACAATCCAACCCAAAGCACCCATCCGGCGCACTGGGCGTACCCAGAAGATGACCGCAGAACTCGGCGGAGAACGCGACGCGGTCGAGGTCGAAGTCATGGTGGACGAAGATGAGTTGTGCAAGGTCTGTTACTACTGCGGTGACCTCGAGATTGATCGCCTGGGAGAGGAGACATTTCCCAAGGTCGCGGGGGATGGATTCACGTCCACATATTCCTGTCACACGGTGTGTTCATTCCCCCAACTCATTATCTCTCTAAGACCTGTGGTTTTCAGTGCACTGCGTTACCGATGAAGGAGAGAAAGGCGCAGCGCGCTAAACGTACAGCTTCAACCTAGATTCACTGGGTAGGACCGCTCGTGTATCTATAGTTAAGTTATGGCCCAAACTTGCGCTGAATGAACGAAATTCAACTTTTGGTCGCGCAATTACATCCAAGAAGGCAATCAAGTACGGAGAGAGACGTATTGTACATAACATACATACTACACATATACCACGGGGTATACTTACAACAATCAGGTTCATTCTACCGTTTTCTTTCAGCCCATCAGCTCGCCAACAAAGTCCTGCCAGATGGACGACTGCATGTTGCCCTCTGGCGACCCAGACGCGCGCCGCTGACCCGGCATCGGGTTCACCTCGAGGATCGGCACGTTCGAAGCGTACCCGTCGTTCATGTTCGCCGTCCTGTAGTCGTAGACGGGGAAGTATTGCGGGAACGACACGTTCTGCGCGGTCCCATTGTTCATCGGGTGCGGTCGCTGGGCGTGTGACGAGCCCTGGTTCTGGTGGAACATGGACTGCTGCGAGTCCATCTGCGTCGGCGACTGCGAGACATACGACCCGGTCGAGTCGGAGTGGTACGACGTCGGCATGGCGGACATGCCATACATCGACACGGGCGACAAGTCGACGTCGACGTCTGAATACGAGCCGCCGTGGCCGGCGGACGGCTGCTGGAAAGTGTTCAGATATTCCAGAACGCTCGGGTGCACCTGCTCGTTCATCGAGGGCGACAGCGGGAGCGGCACGACCGGATTGTGCGACGTTGGTGAACGTTCCAGCATCAGGGGCGAGACCGGTTCCTTTTTGGCCACCAGCCGCGTCTTCCCGCCCAAAGTCGACAGCTCATCGTTATCCTCCGCCGGCGAGAGCGAATCCGGCGTGATGCGGCGGGCCGCAGGGGACGGCTTACCCTTGCGGAAGTCCTCGAGACTATGGTGCGCCTTCTCCTGCAGGCGGAGCATAATATTCTAGAAAGGTTAAAAAACAAAGGGGTTAGTCGCGTTATATTTTTGCCAGCTCCGAGGGCACTCACGAGGACTTTGATAGCCCGGAAGCCCCGCGCGGCCTTGGAGAATAGTTCACAGGCGGAGTCGAGCTGAACAAGAGCCGATGGCGCAAGGCTCATAGAAGGGCACCGGGTTACGATGCTGCCCAAAATAATCGCGCACGAGAACATGTGTGTCCATAAGAACCTGCCACGAAGCCCGTCAGTATTTTTGTATTGAACGTCGTTTTGTACGCACCAAACCCGCTCGCTGGGCTCCTTGAGCTGGCTATGCAGATTGCGCATGAGCGCGACGAGTGAGCCCGCACTGCGATACGCCGCGATAACGGAAGTCCCGTACGGGCTCCCCAGCGGGTCCTTGGGGTGGTCACTAATCGCGCGTGCAAAGAAGCTGCGGTGGAGATATAGCAGATCTGTCAGAGGAGAACCGTCAGCGCCACGATTCATCGTTCTCCTGCCCCGAGAACGTACTCATTTCTCTGATGGCGAGCACGATATGCCGCTGTAGCGTGAGCATGATCGTCTCCGGGAAGCCTCCGGGTCGAGGCTCAGAGCTACCAAAGCCGGCGACTTGGAGGATTGGCGGAACCGGGAACGCACGCATCTTGCGGTCGAGCTGCAGTACCGTCGCATACGTCGGCGTCTTTGCACCGAACGCCTGATCATGCAGCAGGATCATACATTCGGAGCAGAAACGGTGTTTCCACGCGAAAACTGTGGGGTGCATTGATCATGTCAGCTCCAAATTCTTTCACATTGCGGGGAGCGGGGTAAATCGGACGGGGACCTACAGGCTTGATCATCAGCCGGTTCATTTGAATGCGGCATTTTGCAATCAACGTGAGCCAGTGCGAACGATGTTGGCCGGCCAAAGGTCAGACATTGCCAAGAGTCATATGAGAACAGCTGTGAACGACGTGAATAAAAAAAATGACAATACATTCGGAGGGTACCCACCTCCCAGAAAAGTTCCCGCCGCCGCTGCGTCTCGATGGGATCAACCTTCCACCGCCCACTATCCCGATCTAGACAAGGCAGTAAGTAATGGGGTTGCATGCCTTGCTGAAGCAGTTACGTAGTCCAATCTGCGAGGGGCAAGGGTCCGTGAGCGGAGACGAATAGAAAGAAAAAAAGGTTTGGACACGCACGCTCTGAGCCACCTTGACAGCGATACCCATAATCGCCCAGCGCGCGCCCGAGCCGGTGCCGTGACGGTCCGCGAGGAAGAGGTAATATGCCATTAGGAACTAGGAGCGCTACACGTCAGCCCGACCCCAGAAACAACGAAAAATCGAGTAGAAAGTACCAGAGACTGCACCGCGTTGATGGTGGGCTGGTCGAAAAATGAGTGGAGAAAAAGCCTGATGATTAAATTGAGCTGCGGATTTCTCTCTTTACCTCAGAGAAGGAAATTGGCTTACGCTGCGCGCGCCAGTTGGTGGTACTTCTCCGCCTCCAGATTGTACGCGGGCTGGCTGATATCCATGAGGGAACCGATCGCGAGCACGATAAACATGAGCGAAAGGCGGTGGGCAAGGAGCGGCTGGTCGCTCGGAGGGGGAACCGCATTCGGATCGTAGTAAAGCTGCGAGTAGACCTCGGCCTCGAACGACTCCGGCGATATAGGAGCGTACCTGATCAGAGGAATTAGAAGGAGCGGGGCGGAGAAAAAGGGAAAGCAACCCACATCCAGGCAGCATGAGTAAAGTAGATGTCGCGTAGGGTAGCGGCTCTGGCTCCTGGAGGGAGGTACCAAAAGAGACCGCGGAGGGATTCGCTCTCGTGGGTGGGCGGGGCGACGGGTGAGATGGGAAATGCAGCGGCGCGCGTGAGGATGTGCGCGGGAAGTACGCTCTGCAAGCTCGTGAGATGGTCATCCTCCGGCTCCTCCTCCTCCGCCGTCTCGTTCTTTAGAACAAGTGTCAGTTTGGATACATCGCGAAGCGCGGGGTGGCGTGCGCACCTGGAGGAAGTACTGATAATTTACTGGATTAGGACAATGTGCGTACAAGACGGAATTTGGAGACGCACCCATGAGTTGGCAGTCGTGCCAAAGTATTTTGCGCCCCCAGATAGGCTGATAGAGAGCGACCCAAAGGCGTCGACGACGTCGGGATTGTGCTCCTCTTCTTTTATCGCATTTCCGGGGGGTTGGTTGCGGAAGGCCGGGACCTCGCGCTGAAGCGGCGCCTTTATGCGGAGGAGTTCTTCGGAGAGCAGTGGGTGCTGCTCGTTTGATAGATGGGAATGGGACGATCGGAGTGCATCCTCGAGCTCGCGAACACGATTTGCGAGCTCTGATATTTTCTCGTGCAGTTCTTGAGTCGACGCGAGGACGAACCTGCAGAGATGTTGAGCTCAACGTCGCTTAGATTCGGCTGATGCGCACCGATTGCCTTGGCCGGTGGTGAGAGAGCCATCCGGACATATTGCCCCGCATCCTCGCTGTTCTAGCTCAGTAAACCCGGTACCCGGCAAGTTGTCGCGCGCACCTTGATGCACGAACCGCAAGGAATCGAACGATCACACCTCAATTTCAGCCTAAAAATCAGCATAAAATCAGGATAAATCTCTACGACAGAAATGAAGCACTTGCCGACGGCACTCGGCACAAGACAGTCTAGATGAACCACGCAGGAAGGTCGCGAGGGATGGGGAACGTCGAGGAATAAGAGGTCGAACACGGCTAATCAGCAGAGTTTTTGATTGCTTTCCAGGACATACCGTGTCGCGCCCTTTCTACGCTTCTTTGCCATCCCGTCGGGAGGGTTGTGAGCGTCGCGCTTGACCGGGGGGCTGGACATTGCGGAGGGGGGTGAAGGTGGCAGGAGAACAGTGGATGCTCTGTGTACGTACAGTTCTATTAGATGCCCTATAGTAAACACCCTTCCTCTCTCTCATCCTACTAAATCAAGCAGAAAATAGGCGATGCACCAGTCTGATTCCCGCACATATATCCCCGCCCGTCTACTCCTGCTCTGCTCCATGAAGACTTTGGAGCAGAGTCTATGCCTACCTTTGCGTCTATCGATATATTCCTCGACGCGGATCGGTTCATTCCATCCATATTGGCCACGCGGTCCTCAAGGTTTCGGGACGTAGACTCCGGCACTGCATCTCCTGCTTCTGTCTGGCTGGACCTGCCCTGCGGACCCCGATAACTACCAGGTCTCGCTCTCGTTTCAATGTACTCTTCAGTACCCCGGACCTCTGCTGGTTCAAAATTCCCTCCCTCGGCGTATCTACCGCTTGGTCGCCGTGGGCTGACATCCTCGTGTGCTATTGAACATCGGCTATCGCCCAGCTGTCCTTGCATCTCGGACACGTCCCGACAATCTCGGACCCCGCCGCCTTTCGCAATTTCTATTATACCGTCTTCCTCAAAAGATACATCACCTACGTCGACCCAACTGCCTATCATATTCCCCGGAATTCCCACCCGCGACAGTTTGCACGGAAAGATTGACGCCACCAGTTTCGGAACGCGGACTTGCTCCCCGAGACCAAAGCAAGTTGCCCGTGGCTTTTAGCGCTGCGGGGAACAAGCATTGCGATCGGCCGTGGGTGCACGAATTACTGCCCCCACTGGCCATATTTGGAATTATTCTTGCCCTTTTTGGTGTCGAGTTGATGTGATCTCACCATAGCAGCAGTCAGATCGATCGGCTGGCCAACTTGAAGGAAGAAACCTCATTGAAAGTCCTGGAGGCCCATTCGTAGTGAATCCGAATGGAATTGATTAATGCTCGGTGAAAATCGCAAACTATGTATCCGCAGAAAAAATCAAACCGCGCTGGTGATACAGTATGTCGTAGTCGTAGGGATAATGGGATAATCATAACACATATATATGTCGTGGCATAGCTGACTGAGCTCGTCGTTCGTCGTCGTCGCGGCATTACGAATAATAAGATAAACAATCGACATCTAGGGTGGCGGCGAAATGATAGTAGGGTGGGCAGTGAAGCAACGCGACGCAGGGAACAGAACCTCATACGGCAACAGACCGTAAATCTAGCGCATCGTCCGCGACGTGGTGCTGCGCCTCCTTCACGTCATGTACCCGCTCTGCGAGGTCCGGCGACCCATTCACATCCCGCACCCGCACCTCCGCGCCAGCCCCGACTTGGCTTGTCGGGCTGATCGGCTCTGCGAGCGAGGACGCGTCCGAGAGGCTATACACCGAATCGCGCGCGTGCATCCGCCGCGGATCCGTCTGCAACGGCGCCAGTGAGGGTGTGACCGACGCCATCGACGAGATACTCCCGCGCGAACTAAAGAATCCCGTCAGCCGACGCGTGAGGGGGGCGGCGGGTGCCGGTGCGTTGGGGTTGGCCACAGCGGGCAGCGCCACGGGAGGCATCGAGGGTGAGGCGGTGGCGTTGGAGCCCGACGCGGCCGACGGGGGGCTCGGCGCAGTCTTGACGGCAGTGTCCACCTTCCACAGCTTAAACCCCCACGCCTTTTTTGGCGCGTTGGGATCCGTCTCCTCGCCCGTTGTGGCGGCTGGTAGTGGAGGTAGTTTCATCTCGGACCCAATATTGTTTTCTGCAATGTACTCGCGCAGGGCGCCGACGCACGTCTCGGACGCCTCCCGAGCCTCGTTTGCTTCGGTGAGCTCGTGTCGGGTCTCGGTAAGAGCGTCTTGGGCAGCGCGCAGTTCTTTGCGCAGCTTCTCGAGCTCATCAGGCGAGGAGGAGGGGAGGAATTGTGGAATTTCTTGTGGCGGAGAGCCGTTACGGCCAAAGAAGCCGGATAACCGACGATTGGTGTTCTTGTTGTTGCCGACGGGTGGTAGAGTGAGGGTGAGCGAGCGTTCGGGAGTAGGGCTGGCGAGATCGACAGTCAGGGCGACGTTTGAATCGGACACTGAGGAGATTCGGCGGTGGCCGTTCGGTCGCCCGACAAAGGAGTTTGCGGCAAATGTACCGGTAAGGGGCGTGAAGGAGGCCCGCTTGGATGACGGGGGGCCCATAAAGGCGGAAGGAGCGTTCGCACGACCCATGTCGAGGGCCGAGGGAGTCTGTCTGCGGCTTTCTGCTTGCAGACGCATAAGTCCGCGTCTGAGAAATTGTTAGTGAATGTGAGCAGGGGGTAGAAACTGAAAGCAAAGAAAACCCACCTGCTCTCCTCGACCTTTGTCCGCAGCATAGATATGGCCTCCTCGTCGTCTCTGTTCTTCCGGCGAGCATCGGAGAGAGCCTCGTCGAGACCCATCGCCTTGTCTGTGATGTGTTGGAGGGCATCCTGGAGCTCTGCCTCCTTGGTGTGTGCGGTAGAGAGGAGGGCGAGGACGTCGTCGCGTTCCCTGGTCATGTCCGCGAGCTGGTGCCGCAGCTGGCTTATGATGTGTGCGAGGACATGGGGGTCGATGTCGGGCATCTTGTCTGGCATGTGCATTAGATTTGAATGGGGACGCTCCTGCTTCTCCTGCTGGTTCTGGTGGGGTGCGGTGGGTGCGGGCGTCGGGGGTAAGGATTCCATGTCGAGCTGGCGCTCGAGCTCGAGACTGAGGTCAATAGAATAGTGACGTTTCTCTGCAGAGGCCATTGCAGCGGTCGGAGGAGCCTCGAATTCGATAGTGGAATGGTCGTTCATGGCATGTAATGGGCGGAAGGAGAGCTATCCAAAGTTGTAATGGGGGTATAAGTCGTTGCAGTTTGAAGTGGTCGTTGTTAGGAGATCGCACGTCAACAGGACAAGACACATGTATATTTGATACCACCATGGTCCCTCAACGCCTCGACCCCCGTTATCCAGCTATCCATCCCATCCCTTGCAACTCCCATCCACCATACGTGGCGAGACAATAACCCGCATCGTCCCGCTATATCCGACTCACAAGCCCAGCCACTTCGGGTTACACGGTCGTCTAATACTGGCACCTCAATTTCCCGCGAACCGTGGCCGACCTCAATAAATGACACCCAGATTACCACTTTATCTTCATTGAATGTTGCTAGAGTCGTTGCGACTCGTAGACCATGTAAGCCTGCCACTGATACTATACACAGGACAGCATCAAGGAGGTTGAATTCCTGCTCTCATTCCCAGCGATGTCTACCTCGACTACATTACAGACGAAACCTTTCTTTCGGCGTCATGAAACTTTCTTCAATGATACTGGTCTACCGACGGCCCGCGGGGCTGAACCACGACGGCCGACCACGACGGCTGCCTCAACGACAGGCGACTTACGTGTCACAAGTACTTGGTCGAAGACCACTTCGCGATTTGGAAGCAGCGGAGGCTGGGATGATGTTGTTCCAAGATTGACGGTGCAGCCTGTTCCAGAGAAAAGTTTCTTCAACCACAATTCGGTCAGCTGCTCAACATCTTTGCCTGGCTTGCCGACACCGAGACCTTTCCTACCCGAGGACGCTGGTTTCCGTCCGTGAAATCATACTGACGTGTCTGAGTAAATTCTATACAGTCTTGATACAGTCTGGTTCCACATTAATATTATATATTCAATCTGACCCTTTTAATTACCTTATCGCGCTGCTTTATTGCCTCACTTCGCGTCCTTCCAAGAGGACACTTGGAATTCCCTCTGGAGAGCCAGAGCGCGCGGGAATTCTGAAAAACACGAACTGTCACATGTGACAAACAAGCTAGCGCGCGTTCCGTGCAACCAACAGCAGTCTTGAGTCGGAAATCCACAGGAAACCACAAACGTCTCTCCCCCAATGGTTGTTCTGGTCTTGGATAACGGCGCTTCAACGATCAAAGCCGGAATTGTCGGGCAACCCTCATCTGCTGAACCCTTGTGAACTCCGTTTCGGGTCTCTTGCTGTCGACTCCCGCTCAGCTGCATATACCACAGGTTAATCCCCAATGCTATAATACGCTCGAAAGGCGACAAGGCTACCTACGTCGGCCACGAATTCCAAAAATGCAAGGACTACTCCGCTTTGAGTTACCGCCTTCCACTCGAAAAGGTAGGCAAACAAAGTAGAGCTCTTCAACATCTATAGAATATCCCTCTAGGGCTACGTTGTAGATTGGGATGCTCAGAAGGCTATCTGGGATGGGATCCTTTCGGACGAAGTTCTGAATGTGCACATTTTGCATTTATATGATCGGACTTTCTCGCCTTAACGTGCCCCAGGTCAATCCCACAGAGTCTACTCTCTTGATTACGGAGCCTTACTTCAATCTCCCAAAAATTCAGGAAGTTTACGATCAATTCATCTTTGAAGAGTACGAGTTTCAAGCTCAGTTCCGCGCTCCTCGTCAGTCAGCGGCTTCAATCCCCTCTCAGCGTTCACTCGCTCACTTGTCTGTCTGCCTAGCTGCATTCCTAATACCGCACGGCACTTTATTCGACCAGCCTGGTCTTGCACCGCCCGAGTGCATGCTCATCGTCGATTCTGGGTTCAGTTTCACGCACGTCGTGCCTCTAATGGAAGGAAAAGTCGTCTGGAGTGCCGTCAAACGGTTCGCTTCTCAACACAATCACGTCTGTCGGTCTCAGCGTCTTTCAGACTCGATGTCGGAGGCAAGCTCCTGACCAACCAGCTCAAAGAGCTTGTATCTTTCAGACAGTGGAACATGATGGACGAAACTTATATCATGAATCACGTCAAGGAGACCTGCTGTTTCGTCACCCAGAATTTCAAGAGGGACCTCGAAACCTGCCGGTGAGATTTATTGCACTGCACTTTCCTTCAACACGCGTCCGACCCAATGCCAGAAATGATTCCAAAGGCAATCCCATCGTCCAAGAATATGTTCTCCCAGACCTGACAAAAAGCAAGGCGGGAAGATACGCGGGCCAGACGATATTCCGCTCGACACTGACCAGGTGCTGACCATGGGCAACGAGCGCTTTTCTGTTCCAGAAATCATCTTCCGGCCAGACGACATTGGTGCGTTGCGGCCGACCGACCGACTCGTGAGGCAAAGCTTGAACTCTCTTAGGTCTGGACCAATCTGGACTCCCTGAAACGATCGCAACGTCAATCTCCCTCCTCCCAGACGACATACAAGGAATGTTTTGGGCAAACATCGGTCTAATTGGTGGAAATACCAAGTTACCAGACTTTCGACGGCGACTGTGAGAACCATCGCTTTCTGTTCACGTTTTTCACTCTCATCTCTGGCCCAGGATATCGGAGCTGCAGTCCCTTGCGCCAGTCGGCTGTGAAGTAGTCATTTCCCAATCGTCCGAGTGAGTCACCATCAATCGTGTTCCGTCCCAGTGCTCGTGCTACTATCATCCATGTCCAGCCCCGTCGTCGACGTATATCACTCCGCCATCGCCTGCGCCTCGGACCCAACGTTCGCAGCGCGTGTTGTGACGCGGGCGGAGTACTTGGAAAGTGGCAGTATCGCTGTTCGCCGTAAATTCCCTGACTGGCAGCCTCCTCCACCGCCGCTACGTGAGCCTGCAACCAAGGAAAAAGCCAGAGAAGGGACCAAGGAGCGAGCCTGTACGCGATAATGCTAAGGAAAAGCCCCGACCGCCAAAGGAAAGGGAAAGCAGCGCGAGGAACCTGTAGCACCGCCTAAAACAAGAGCTCGTGCGATTAATCCTGTTGGCAAAAAATAATACATCCTGACTGTATTGACCTTGCGAGCACTCGAGACATTTGCAAGCAGCTGTGCTGGTATACCACTACTTCAACCTCGCTCGAGCGTAATTTATCGAGAGTGCTGCTCAAAGATGTGCGTGCTGGAGCGCCCATGACTGACGCTTGAGTGCTTCCTTCGAGGAGTGCAGCAGGTGGTGGGAGTACAATTTGATATGAGAATTAACAAGTCCGCGTAGTCTACCGCTTCTTGGCCTGCCTTCTGCTGTCCGCTGAGAGATGATAGAGTGGTGGGAGTACAATTTGATATGAGAATTAACAAGTCGCGTAGTCTACCGCTTCTTGGCCTGCCTTCTGCTGTCCGCTGAGAGATGATAGATATTAGCCAAGCCCCCAACAGAACTCGAACGTGGATACCTTTGGTTTTCGCCTTTTTCGGTGTCCCCTTGCCTCTTCGTTTCCTATCCTCAACATCCTGAAGTCTCTGCGCCTCTTTGGCGTCTACGATGCCCATTTCGGGGAACTCGCGCGCAATTTTGGACAGGCTAATAACCTCCGGATAATAGGTGACCATGGTTGGCCCTGCCAAGTTGCCGCGCAGGTATTTGGCTCCGGTGCGTAGATTTTTCGGGTTATACGATGTCTGGAATATTTCACATCGCAAACGAGTGAGGGCTTTGAGTTTCGAGGAGAGCACTCGGGGTGCGGCGGCCATAATGGTGAGATTCGTAGCCCGCAAGGGCGCGACGCGTTTGGCGCAATGCAAGTTTCGTGGGAGATGCCGACGACCCCCAATCACAACAAGAGCAATTGCAGTCCGCCCGAAAAGAGATTTCCAACCCAAAACCGCCAAAAATATACAGGCTGGTCTAATCGCTGTCGCTGTCACTATCGCTACCGCTAGCTCTCGTCATCGTCGGTGCTGCTCTCCTCATCACTCTCCTCATCCGCCGACTTTTTCACGCTCCCGCCGCGCATCGCAGCCATCTGGCCAGCAATCGTGTCCTCCTCCGGGTCAGAGATCTCATCTTCAGTCGCCCTGCTCGTCAGCAGTCAGTGCAGACACATCATCTATCTTCATCTGTGGCCAGTTTGAGGACACGGCAAAACGGATGGAAAGAAAAGCACAAACCGCAATGTCCCGCACTACCTCCTCGCCGACGAAGGAGTCGCTCACGACGTAGACGCGCCATGTCAGGAGGCCCGTGGTCTGGGGTGCCTGGAACTGGATCTTGTACGCGCGGAAGTCGGTCGAGCTGCCTGTGCGGACGGAACGGTACTTCATTGATCTTGAGCGGTGGAACCACGACGCGGTTTGACTTGTCGTCGGCGAGGATGAGCCACCAGTTGGGTTTCCGCGTCTGCATGAGCCTGGTCAGATGCACCGTATAAGAGAGGTGCCGAAGTAAACGCACCCCTGGCCAGAACGGTGCATGTGCAGCACCAGAAAAGGTCTGACCCGACTGCAAGTCCTCTGCGTCCTTTCGCGAGTTTAAAAAGGCCATCTCCCGCTCCTCAGCTGCGCGCGTCGCCCGCTTCGTTTCTTCTGCGTCCAACTCCTCCTCCGTGACCGCCGCTTCTGCATTCGGAGGGGTGATACGGAGTTTACTACAAGATATACAATAGATGAAGGAGTAATTATCCGCTCCCCGATTACTGTAAGAGAAAGGATTAATTGATACGCGAAATGGTTGAACCGAGGCAACTTACCTCGGAAAGTAGCATCAACGATCTCGACGCGACCCCACTGATCCAGTGCCTTGCGCACATCCGCCGCACGTCCGTCCGATTGCTCTTCTAATTTTTCGACAAGGGCTCCATAAGTTTTGATCATTCGCTGCGAACTCGCCGAGCTTTATGTTAGGCAGCTGTGCGAGTGAATTGCGGGGCGAGGGAGCTGGGGGTAGTGCCTGTGCAAAGACGGCATGTAGGCGCATAATCGCGAGTGTGGGGGTCAACCAGTTGCGAGATTGTGAGATTGTAAGCAGGGCGCTAAGTAAGAGCGGTGTTTGGAGAACGAGCGCGGATTGTTCTGTATCAGCAGGTAAGTATGGCATCCATAGCTAGTTGAGAGAGGAACGAACCTTTTGCTAATCCCCGTCCTACATCGAGCCGTAACAGATATGCGCAAATAAGGACCATAGCCCGCCGCCGCCGTGCGTCCTCGCCTGCGATCCCCGCCCACGCTGCGGCGCCGATCGTTGAGCTGACCTCGGCTTCGAGCGCGTCTGTGCTCTCTTTGGACGTGGGTACCGTCTCAAAGGAGTATGCGGAGGCAAGGACGCGTACAACGTCCGCTTCCGTAGATTCGTCGGTAAGGTTCTGGAAGAACGCGGCGGCCGAAAGGGCTTGGATGCCGTCCTTGGTCTTTCGACGGTTACCGAACCACCAGCGGCCAACAAGAGCAGGCAGGACGCCGCCCACGAGAATTGCGTACACTCCCAAGACCCAGATATTGTTGTGGCCGGCGATGATCCACGCAGGGAGCGCAATTCCCATGGTGAGTTCTTGACGGCCATCCGGATTGCCGTATTTTTCGAGATTTTCGCGGATGACTGGGTCGGTGAGACTAAAATGCATGTATTAGAATTATAAGCGGGCGGGCGACTGAAACTCACGATTTGTATGCTTTGGTGAGCCCGACGAAACGGTCCTGAATGAATTCGATCGTCTCGTTGACGGATACCCTGACTTTGTCCGGATGGCTGAATAAGTAGGTCAGCATTTCATGAAACCAAAATTGCTATCCATCATGTAGACGCGCCCTTGAGCCACAGAACCGCGTCAACACTGGGGGTGCAATGCATGATTGAATTCCGCGCCGGCACGCGAGCCACGTCGCCAATTCTGGACCAACGGATTCGACACGTATACGGAAAGACTCACTAAAGTTTGCTAAGTTTCTTGTAGTGGCTCTTTATCTCCTTCTCGGTCAACCCCGGGCTAATACCCAGGATCTCGAATGGGTTGTAGACCTGGTTGTCCATCTTGGCGCCGGCGACCTTCCAGCAGAGGTACGCAAACGCGGACCAGCCAGCGATGACGAATGACATTCTGCTCGACATTCAGCGGTATTCACGATACACCGAGGAGGAACTAACTTCTTGCCAGGGAGACGCAGCCTCGACCCGCGAGTGCGCTTCCGCTGGTCAATGCACGGGCCACATTCGCAAGGTGTGGGTTGGTTGGCTGTCCCGGATCGCGATGGAATGAGGGAAAATGTGAGAGGAGTGAGAACGAGGGCAAGGAAGGTGATAACAAAGTAGGCGGCCATATTGCCAGCCTCGTCATAGTGGTATTCGTTGCCCATGGCGGCGCGACAGAGAGTTTTTCTCGAAGATCTCGAGGGTGTTGGAGGAGCCCGAAATACGCTTCAACCCAGGGAACACTGGGACCTGAATGCCAGATGGGCGAGGTGGGGATGCCCGGAGAGAGGGTAAGAAGGAAAGGTAGTTGTTTTATGTAAGCAGGACGCGTTCGTCAGAACCACGGTCAGCTGAAACAGAACTCGGTGCTCGCCACGTATGAACATAAATACTTTTTCATTCGGGAAACTATCGGAGCAACGATACGGACTACGTAGCAGACAGCGAAAAAATATCCAGATGGCGGAGAACTTTGCTCCAAGCAGGTAAATACTAATACAGGGACAGGGCAAAGTGGTTGTGAGGTATGGGACGGTGGATGATGGTGGATGCAGAAGCAGATTGGGCATGGATACAAACAAGCAGGAGAGGGAAAGTCATAATGAGTGTAACCAAACCGCAGGCGTTCAGAGGTTCGTGGCAGGAGGGGAAGAGTTGAAGAAGTTAGTACGTTGGGAGGAGCTGGAGCTGCGGGTTTTCAGATTCGGGTGATGTTGGACGGAAGTAGTGTTGGTGGTGAAGAGGTCGTTCGTGCCCGAGCCCCATGTTTTTTTGCTTCACCTTGCGCTCCCTCCGTGACTCCTTCCTACTTTTGGTCGGAACAGTCTTGTTGAGGGGGAGGGCGATTATGCGCCGCGTTAGTGGGGGTAGCGGTCACCGTCGCGCGCGTGGAACGGGTGGCCAGACTTGGAGGAGGACGCAACGTCCTTGTCCTGCCACATCATGCTGCTCATGGGAGAGTTCCGCAGCACATTCCCCAAATCTGCGGTGGAAGGGGTGTCGGAACCCCAACCCCACCGACTCAGATTTAGGTGTTTTCGGGATTGGTCGGTCGGCGAAGCGGATAATTGGCTGTCGGATGGTTCAGAGTCGAGGTAGGCTGAATCGAGCACATCGTCGAGGTCAACCGTCTGAGCGGGTAACTCCGGCGAGGTGGTGAGCTCCGACGACGACAGGAGTTGAAACGAGGGTTGCAAAATGGGAGGAAGAGACAGATGTCGCGAGGGAAGAGAATGTCTGGGACTGGTCTGGATGAAGAAAAACGCTTCAGGCCAAAAAGGATAAATGAGCAGATATGAAAACGTACTCTGCCAAGATGGGAAGTAGATTTGCCTCTCCCGCGACCTCGGACGCGGGGGTGAGGCGAGGGCACAGTCGTATGGGTATCATCTATAACGGCCCGAACGGTATCACCAGGGATGAAACTGCCTGTTCTCGGACCATTGCCCTTCGACGACGAGACGCTGGGGGCATCCCCGTCATCTTCAAAGTCATCCTGATTGTCTGAATCCTCGAAGAAAACGCGACCCGACAAGATGTCAGCGGGCTTTGGGGAATCCAGGTGACCAGCCGATCCGAATGGACGTCGATTGCGGGGGGCAGGGCTGGCTGCAGGGCTCATAGTCGACATCGGATTGATCGAGGAGACACTGAAGGGTAGGCTGAAGAGTCGCATGGCGCGTTCGTTGGGTAAAAGGTCTTCCCCGACGAGCTCTTCGTCGGTGGTATCGCCCTCGAAATCGTCGTCTTCCTCAGTTTCCATGTCGTCGTTCTCGCTGCCTTGACTCGGAGAAGCACTAGTCTCGACGAGGGCTGAATTGACTTCAAAGTCCACGTCCAGCAAGCCGCGTCCCTCTCCGAAACCGTTCGAAAATATAACCTGCCCATCCCAACCCTCCGTCACTTCCAACGGAAGATTTTCCAGATCCCGACGCAGGCGAGGTAAGAGTCCCGCCAACGTAGCCTCAGACAGGCTGTCCAAGTCAGATTGGTCTCCGTCTTCCCCCCTCTCGTCATTCTCATCCGCAGGACCGGAATTATCATCGTCCTCCTCAGAATCGGTGAGGTTGGCAAAGAACAAGTCAGCATCAAAGCTCGACTCCTCGTCTTCCGCCTCAGACCATCCAGTCGCGACTCCGATGTATCCAGAGCCGACCGGTAATTCATCCGCCTCGTCGTCCTCCTCGGCCTCTTGCTCTTCCTCCTCTTCCTCCTCATCCTCTGTCGCGTCGCTGTCTATATCCATTTCTGCATCACTCGCCCCGACGCTCAGTTTGCGGGGCCGAATGACCCAGTTATTGTGAGGATTCCTCCTTCGCTGACCCTCTTCCCCCAAAAGTTCGCGGCGGACACGCGACTTTTCCGCGTTCCGACTCTCGTCGGCAACGATAAAGCTCTCCTCCTCGGCCTCCATGGAAGAGTCGGTGTCAAAGCCCGACAACGACACCATATCCGACTCAGATGACGAAGACAGCGCGGACGCCGACACAAAGGTCGGAAACTGCACAGCGCGCGTGTCATCGTGGGGGTCGTTGAAATGGTAGTGATTGTCGACGTCGCTCAATTCAGAAGAGGACTCGCTCGACTCGACGCGTCGCCGCTTGGGCGCGGCAGACTTTTTGACGGTCGTGGTCTTGCCCTTGAGTTTGGCTGGAATGCGGGCACCGCCCGTCTTTTTCGGGGCCGTGGGTTTGCGTTTGCGCGGACCCTGTGACGGGTGGTAGAACGCCAGAGCATCGTTGTTGGATTTGATCCCGCGCTGACGGGAAGAGGCCGTCTTGGGAGGTCGCCCTCTGCGCTTCGGAACGGGGGCATATGGGGAGGGGAAAGAGTTCGGGGGGTGGGGAGAAATCGTATAGGTTCCACCGTTTACTGCGGAGGCGGACGTCGTCTGTCCTGCATTCTTTGACTTGCTGAAACTGGCACGTCGTTTTCCGAGCATGCTCGGGGGGATTGTGAGCCTGATTTTCAAGGAAGGAAGTTTTTGGGCGACGGCAGGGGATGTTGTTGAAGTAGAGGCAACTGGGCCAGCAGGAATAGTGCTGCTGCTGGCAGTTGCATTGGTCGAAAGAACTGGACGGGGTTTGTTGGCACATGTGCATTCTCCATCGCACACAGGGCAGATATCGTTGTCCTCGTCGTCCTCGCGCATCAGAGAGCTTGCGGCGGCGCCGCCTACGGTATGGGGGTGAGAAGGCGGCATTGCGGGAGTCGGCTGTTTTGAATGCGCTGTGAGAAGAGCATCAGTCGGTACTCGTGTGATGTCGACGACGATGAGAAGTAGGCGTAGAATGAGCAAGTAAGATCCTCAGAGAGGGTTTGGCGGCGCAGAGACCGCGGTAGAGCGACGATTGGAACGACGATTGGGACGCGCACAGCGATCGCGTGTGACCTGATTTTTTTTGCGAAAAAAGCGGGAGAGAGAACTCACAGCTGAGAGGAAATTTGGACATCTGTTAGCGCAATCGGACATGGAGAGGATGACAGGTCCAGGATTGGGGATTTGGGGAAGAGGGTGCCCAGGTTGGGCACGAGCTGGTAGAAAGCAAGAGAGCTTGAGGCGTCGACTAATTGCATCAATCGGCTCCGTGTCAGATCAATTCTCGACCCTGCAGAGGTAACGCTTTTATCCCCGACGGAAGTAATAAATACTGCTACTGCTACATTGTACAGGCTCGAAAAGATATAAACCGAACATCTATAGTAACCCAAAATCACTTTTGCGTCCCCCCAAACCCAAACGCACTTGGTGTCGCGGCTCCCGGCGTTCCAAAGGGTGAGGAAGCGCCAGCAGCGGGCGTGCCAAACGGCGAATTTGCCGCTCCGAAGACGGACCCCGCAGTAGCAGCAGGCTTGGTCCCGAACGGCGAGGGAGCTCCAAACGGCGAGCCCGCAGGGGTAGTCGACGACCCAAAGGCCGACGGCTTGACACCAAAGGGGTTCCCGGCTGGACTGGCGGCAGGTGTGGTCGTCGATGTCGTGGTATTGTTTCCACCACCAAACCCGAAGCTGAAGGCAGGGGCGGGCGCCGAGTTTGTCGTCGCAGCCGCAGGAGCGCCGAAGGCTGTCGTCGTCGTCTTTGGTGCCTCTTCTGCCGGCTTGGCGGTGCCGCCAAACCCACCAAACGCGCTCTGGGGCTGGGCCGCACCTCCGCCAAAGACTGAGGTCGGTGCGGCAGCAGAGGTAGTGTTCCCCGCTCCACCGAACGCCGATCCCCCGAACGCAGACGTCCCGCCGCCCGCCCCGCCAAAGCTAAACCCAGATCCACTAGGTTTCTTCTCGCCCTCACTGGGCGCTGCCCCTGGCGTCGGCGTCGGAGCCTTCGCACCAAATCCAGCACCAAACCCAGTCCCAAACCCACCAGTCGTGGTTCCGGCTGGATTGAAACTAAACGTCGGCGCCGTTTGAGTTTGCTGCCTCTCCGGTATCGGTGCGGCAGGTTTCGCAAACGAAAACGCACCACCACCCGGTGTCTGCGCAGGGTTTCGCATCCGACGTCCCAAGCGCACCCATCAACGAGGAGCTGTTAGTGGCAGGGGCAGCAGGAGCAGCAGGTTTCGTTGGAGCGAACGTAAACTTCGGCGCGCCCGGTGCAGGTTGTTGCTGCTGCTGAGAAGGAGCAGGAGCGAACGCCGACGCAGTAGCGGGAGTCGCAGCAGGCTTGAACGAAAACGCCGACTCTGCCGATTTAGCCTGCGCTTGAGGAACACCAAAGGGCGACTGCTTTTCCGTAGGCTTGAACGAAAAAGTTGGTGGGGCAGGCTCCGCGCGGGTGGGATTGGTGGTGGCAGGGGTAGGGGGCAGGGGCAGGGGCGCCGGACGCCCCGCCCATCCTCGACAAAAGTGATCCGCCACCGCTCTGGGTTTGTCCAGTTGCTGGCATTTTGTTGCTGTGCCGCAGCGGGGGGTGCGAACGAGAAACTCGGTGCCCCACTTGCATTATTGGTGGAGGCAGCCGGCGCCGAAGGCTTCGCTCCCGCGGTCGGCCCGAATATCGATGGCTTGGCCGCGGTAGGACCCGGTGCAGCTGGAGTTACAAATGAGAACGACGGTTTGCTCGCCGTCGTGGCAGCATTGCTGCTGGACGGCGCATTGGGACCAGAGGCCGAGGACGGAAGGGGCGAATGGATTCGCCGCCGAAGGCGTCGGACGCGAATGGATTTGAGGCTCGTCGGAGCCACCTGTGGCGCCGCCGGTTTGGCGAAGGGATTCGGAATGGACGAGGTCGGTGCAGCGCCCTGCCGCTAGGGGCCACTGGCATGAACAGATTCGGCGGCTGTGATTTTTCGGGTGGAGGAGCAAACGAGACCGTTTTTTGAGGCGGAGGGGAGAGTGGGCGGAGGAGCGCTGGATGGCGGAGCGCTGGCAGTAGGTGCGGGCGGGGGGAACGAGATCGCAGGCGGCTTGGGGGTCTCCGTCGGCGGCTTCGTCAGCGAAATCGTCGGGATGGGTGCCGCAGCGGCAGCAGCCGCCGCCGCGTCCCGCTCCTTCTTTTCCCTATCGAGCCGCTCCTTCAACTCCCTCTCCTTCACCTTCGTCTGGTTCGCCTTCCCGCATCTTCATCATCGCCTTCGCCTCCAAATCCTGTTTCTCCCACTTCGAAAACGTGCGCCTGAGGGGCGGGGCCGCAATGCTGTTGGTACTGTCCGCGAGCCCATTCGCATTGACCCCGGTCTCACGCACAGCGACGACACGACGGCCGTTCCGTAAACCCGTCTTCGCGGCAAGCTCACCGCCAACATGCAGCGCGTTCGCTTTGTCGAACGGGTTCACACGCATCCCAACGTCGGCGGCAATAGACTGTCGGAAGTGCGCTTTGGGTCTGAGCTGCTCCTTGTCAACGGCGGGGCTGGGGGCGAACACGGGAAACGGCGAGGCGGGTGAGTCCCAAAGGAGGTTCTTCCCTTTGGGTACGATGGGGGTCGGAGTTGAAGGCTGTATAACAAACACATCAGCTACCGTGCACGAAATAAAGAAACGACATACAGCTTCGGCCACCGCAGCAGGTGTCGACGGAATACTTTCAGGTTCTTGAGTGCCTTTCGGCGAATCCTGCCAGGCAAGGAGGTGCCGACTCTTGTAGTCTTTATACTCTTCCTCTGTCAACCAGTTTTCAACGCAGACCTCGAGATTGGCGCTGCGATCCGGATGCTGAGAGTCTAAGGGCTGATAAACTGGATCAGCCTTTATATTTACCTCCCAGGAGGGAGATAGTACCATTGTAAACCGACGAGCGGCTTTCTTTACCAAAGCCTGCCTCAAGCGTTGTCCATTAGGGCCAATCTTGTAGAGCACGCCGTTGCTCTCCCACTCGTCACCTATCGACCTGCCCTTCGAAATAGAACCTTCCTCGACAGACCCTTCCTCGTCCTCATCTCTCGCCTCCTTGCTCTTCTTTCCCCGTTTCTTGTTCTTGCGGGGATTACGCGCAGGCGTTCCGGGGGCCAAATCACCGTCGCTCCCCTCCTCGTCCACATCCCGGTCGCGTTTCTGGCCACGGGAAGGGACCTGCGTCAAACCGTCCGACTTTCTCGTTCGGCGTTTCCGTTTCGGCTTTTGCGCCTGTTCATTCCCATCAGCAGCTTCGTCCTCTCCACCAAAGCTCGATCCTGCGTCGCGTTTCTTGCCGCGAGCGATCGCTGCGCGCGACTCTCTCCACTCCTCGTTGTCGACGTCCATGTCGTCTTCAGCGTTGTCGTCGTCGCTGGCCATAAAGACATCCTGCGGTTCTGGGTTCACTTTGCGCGCGCGTTTACCACGCACGCGCTTTCCAGGTGGGCTGGCACCTTCGTCCTCCTCGCCCAGGTCCTCCTCGCGCATGACCCTCTTTTCGCCACGTTTTTGCCGTGGCAGCCATTCGGCATCTTCATCGCCATCAATGAATTCGTCGCCCTCGACGCGTGTCTTTTTCGGATTCTCAGGCACATCCGATTCAACGTCATATTCTTCAAGTGCGCGTTTCTGATGTTTTCGCGGGCTCGAGTTGATGTTGTTCATGTTATTGAGACTACCGCGGCGGGAGGAGCCAGCGGCGTGTATTTCATCGGCAAAACGGACTACAGGAGCAGCCGGGGCGGGATTGGGGTTATACCGTTCAGCGAAATTGGGTGTATGTGAAGATGATCTGGATTCATACAATGAGCTTGAGATGAAAGCTTGTCGGTAGGGACGTACGGGGGTAGGCCGCTGGATGACGCCACATATCTGTTGTCCGGTGCCAAAGGATTGAACCTGCCCGGGAGGCCAGTTATGGCGCCGCTGCTCGGCCACGCAGGCTCTGCTGTGCGATACGGGTCTGTTCCAAGATTAGATTACCGCGGCAGTGAAATGAAGGATCGAGCGAGACATACTACGCTGCCGGATGTCTGACTCAACCGGGGCGGCGCGTCGATCGGCCTCTGCATACAACTCATCGACGTCAACCCTGTGAACGCGGTTATTTGCGACCTCTTCCTCGCGGCGTGCGCGCAGGACCGCAGCGTATGCGACGTTGAACGGACGGTGGTCGTTGTCGGGAATGCCGTGCTGTCTCCGCATAGACCTGTCAGGACATATGTACGCGTCAGCGGGGAGAGAAACAAAAGGGGGGCAAGACCACGCACAAGCGGTAGGACTTTTCACGCCATTTCAAGAGGGCGTCCCAAGCACGGACTGCACCGACATACGCGGCGAGCAGAAGGGCGAGGAAGAAGGCGGTTTTGGAGAAACCAGACCACTTTGCGGGGGCCTGGCGGCGGACATGGAGAGTGTCTGAGCCTAGAATGTCGGAGGACTCGTAGTCCATTGCGAACGAGCGGAGGGATAGCGCGGTGAAGAGGAAAGTTATTGCTGTTGGGTCTTGTTGCTCAAGGACATCTCAATTTTCACACGCCCATCTTTCACTCAACCATGTCTTCGCGCTTCGAGCCTTCGTCGATCAAAAATAAAATCAAGCGGGAGGAGGTCTCCAGGAAAACCAAAAAGGCAAAGGGCCAGCAAAAACTCCAAAAGCGATTGGCGCAGGCAAAGGCGGAGGCCAATGACCCTGCTGCTAAAAAAGTATTCAACTTGACATTCAGCTGGTACTTTTTTCATTTATCTTGTGCAGAAACGATTGGCGGAAAACGTACCCCGGACTCTCGACAACACTCGCGAATTTGACCCCTCGTTTCTCACCGCTGATCCTTCCTCCTCTGCGGCCCAAGAAACGGCGGATGACATTGCAGCGGACCCCTTCGCCTCGTATTTTTCCTCCGAAGAGGAACCAACTGGACCGCCCAAGATATTAATAACAACGTCACCGAAAGCTGGCAAAGCGACGTACGACTTTTGCGATGAGCTCGTTGGGGTGTTTCCAGGAGCCGAATTCATAAGAAGAAAGAAGGGGAAAGGCTTTGAACTCGGGCGCATTGCAGGCTGGGCGGCAGGAAGAGGCTATCGGCACATGTGTGTGGTGAACGAGGACTCTCAAAAGCCGAGTGCGTGCTGAATGCTCGTTGTTTTCTGTTTCCAATTTTGACTAAACCTTGAGTAGATGCCATAACTCTAATACACCTCCCCAATGGACCGACAGCCTATTTCAAATTGACCTCCGTGGAGTTGACGAAGAAAATATACGGCCACGCGCGCGCAACCCCTCACGACCCCGAGCTCGTCCTCAACAACTTTGTCACCCGTCTCGGACATGCCGTCGGGCGCATGTTCAAACACTCTTCCCGCCCCTGCCCGAGTTTCAAGGCCGACAGGTCGTCACCCTGCACAACCAGCGCGATTTCTTGTTCTTCCGGCGGCATCGGTGCGTGGCCGCCTCCATTGCCTTGTAAATAAACTAATAATCGGTTCTACAGCTACGCCTTCCGCTCCCCCGAAAAAGTAGCTCTCCAAGAGATCGGCCCCCGCTTCACATTGAAGCTCCGCTCCATGCGGGAGGGCATTCCCGCAGTGCAGCGCTTCGGAGACGACCCGAAACCACTGGTATTTGAGGTTGGGAGCACAGAAGAGGGGCCAGATGCGGACGCAGATCCAACGTTGGACGGAGAGGGTGCACCAGCGCTCTCGGAGGAGCCTGCATTAGATGAAGGCGCAGAGACTGCGCCGCCAGCCAAAACGGACCCTGTCGTCCCTCCGACAACGGACGAGTACCTGTGGTCGTGGAAGGTTCGTTGTTGTCTCTTTCTCAAATTCGAGACTGATGGTCAACTTTCTTCAGCCTGAGCTAGAAACGACGAGACGGACTTTCTTCCTATAGCTGTATCTTTGGGGGTGCAATACAGTTTCTGAAGTAAACTCATCCTTCCTGCGTGCATATTCCTGCTTCCCACAGTTGTAAGAAAAACATGCAGCCGCCGCGTTGAATTTTCGTGGCGCCGGAAATATTCGACCGATCACGGCCACCTGACCCACGTCTAATTTGCACCCGGTGTTAACGACCGACGTCGACCTGGCTTTAGCCGCGCCGTTTGGGGCCCGTTTGAACGTCGGCGAACCTGGCGAAACGTCAAGACCAGCGTCAAGAAAGTCTCGCCTCTTTGGCACGCCTTTTACTGCCTCCGCATCTGTATTTTTACGTGTCTCCTACGACGCATTCGTCCACGTCTTGCCCCGTCTCCGTTTCCCCACAGTTTCTCCGATCTCTGGCGGATAGGACGGGCCTCCACCGCCCGCCCCAGGAACCCACAACGATCACGAGTCCGTTCTGTCTATCCGCTAATCATTCACCACTTCCGCGCATCTTCCCCGCGTTTGGGAAATGCACTATAAAAGCAATCCCGGATCTGTCAATGAAATAACACACTCCTGCACCATGTCCTCCTCCACTAAACCAGTCAATGTATCGCCTCTCAGTGGCTCGAATTTTAACCCATTCGCCACACATCCATTCACATCGTATTCTCCGCCCACACCCAGTGCCCCTCCCCCACCCAGAAACCCCGCACCGTCCCACAGCCATAACACCACGGGCCGCATGCCGCCCAAACCACCAAAACGTTCCCCCACGACTGGGACGCCGCCCATCGCGCCCGTCTTCGTCCCATACCGCCCCGAGGCACCACCCCCCGACCTGAGCCAGGTCTTGAAGAAGCGGCCGTCTGGCTGGAAAGTCCAGGGACCGCATTGAGCACATATGTTTTCCGAGGTAATGCCCAGTCCCGACCCGAGCTCTACCATTATTCACATGTTAAACAGACGTCGGGGGTGCGATCGTCGCATGGCCTGCGCGGCGCGTTCCGTTCTGAGAGTTGACCCGTCGAGCACACGCATTTTAACGCACCCGAATCCTTACCACCCATACCCCGCATGCACTTAATTTCCCCGCAATCAATTTTCTGTTCAGTCTCGTTTCTGAGCCTCACAGTACTCGTCAAGATGATACCCCTTGAGACTCCTTGGCGTCGTGTGCCGGACCTTGGTAGCGCGTTGAGAATCCGCAGGGAACTGTCAAGCCCTGACCAGCCTGACCACTTTTTTTCGGCCGACCATCTGATTTAAAACGCGCCTATACGGTTTACGTCCAGGTCCAGCCATGTTCCCGCCGCACAGTACAGCAACAAAAAGCCTTTACGATATCCGTCAGACGAACCGCCGCTTGCCAGATGATAGCTTCAATTGAGCACTGGCAGAGAACCCTCTCAAGGTCCGAGTTTTTTGGTAAGCAGATAAGACCCAGGAGGATGTCCAGGAAATTGGGCCGCTTGCAACCAGCTTTTGAGATGCTAAAGGCTGCTAAGCTGGACTGAGCTAGGCTTGACAGAAAGTGTCTGCGACGTAAACAGATCAATATTGACATCACTGTCGATCTTTCTCTTGAAAATGAACGAGGAAACAAGTCAGATTTCGGATTCGCCGTCGTCCTCAAGTCAGTCCCCGCTGGTCGCACGCAGAACGCCCAGGCCCACCATATTTTCTCGCCTCTCCAACACAATCTCCCAAGTAATCGACAGTCCTGCCCCGCCTCCCACTTCTTTGGCTCCTCCAGCCTCTCCGGATGGCCAGCCGCACTGCGAGCTAGTCGACCGTCCAGAGGTCTCGCACGCCACAAGTCGAACAAGCACAGCGCAGACTCCTCCGTCCGGTCTTGCGGCACTTCTGGACCGACTCAAAGTATCCCTACTTCTGGAAAACAGTGGAAGCGTTGCCCGGGACCATCTCGCCGCGTGAGTGTGTACATGTCGGACACAGAAACTATTCCGACCTATGTGGCGTAGAGAGCGGACATTTTTAGCATATGTCCGAACCTCTTTGGTCATAGCGTCCACCGGAGTCGGTAAGTGAACGTCTTCTGTTGACTTATTTTTGCCCGTTAAGGTTGCTTTCCATCAGCTCTCGTCCAGTTATTCACGATTGCCAATGCGACTGACAACAAGCTCGCATTTGTCCCAACCGTTCGTCGTATCCAAGCTTGGGCTCGGCCTCTCGGGGCAACCATGGTATGCTTCGGCCTCGTCGTTCTCACCCTAGGTTAGTCTTCACCGCCGCCAGACAACTCCCGCAAATGAACTGCCGGCCAGGCACCATACGCTATTTCAGAATCCAGTCGGCATTGACGCAGGGAATGTTCCCCGTTGCCCGGCTCACAGCTGCCTCAATCACATTCGTCCTCGGCACCATCATCATCGTCGTCTTTGCCATATTACTTTCAGCAAGAGGTTGACCACCGCTCAAACCCCGTATGATAGAAGCCGCAGGTCATGCGACAGACTTTCCGTCCTCCTTATTCTCGGACGTAGACGAATCGCGTCATGGTCCTTGGAGAGACGCGTCGATTGCAAGTTTGGAACCGCAGGTTTTGCGACATATCGTAGTCGTTCCAAAATAACTGCTATTCGGACTCATTCGCCAAAAGCTACCTAACCCTCTTGTCCAGAACCATCGACACCATTCGAAGGTCTTCGCCATCGAATCCAGTTGCTCTTGAGAGCTCGTGTCTACGGGAGGGCGGTGAGCAAGGAACACAACAGAGAACATGCATCCACGCACTCAGTCTTCAGCCAAGTAAAGGCTAAAAGCTTAACCTGCCGCGAAGTCGGAAACTGGGAGCTCGGAAGAAGCGATCCCGCGAGCTTGCTGCACTAAAGTGAGATAGCTCGCGAACAGGATGAGCGTCGAGCACCAGTATCAGAAGGGGGCGCCGTCCTGAAGTTGATCAAGACGCCCTGGAAATGAGAGAAGGAACGGTTGAGGAACGGGTCCATAAATCTCATCTGGAGGCGCGCGGATAGAGAGAGACGGACAAATATGTTGAGGCCACAGCTCGAGGAGATCAACCGACATGCAGGCTCGATGAGGTCGGGTCCACGTACGGGAAGAAACACCTTGGTATTACCGGCAGTCCTCGACGATGAGTCAAACCTTTATTTCATTTTATTTTGAGTTCTTCCACATAGTCAGTACGGACCGACGAGTTACTTGTTACCTGAGCTTATTTCAGCATAGTCAATCATATCTTCATGTCTCCCGCGAAGGTAGCCTACGAGAAGTCAGAACACTGTATAAGGAACAGTAACATGTACTCCAATGCTATACTCAAAGGCAGCCTGTAGGAATCGTCCAGATGAGACGGACAGCCAAGAAGAGGTCCATCACGTTCGCTTCTTCGTATCGTTTCCGCTGAGTCCAAGTATTCGAAAGCTCGGAGACTTAGACCCAAGTGTGGAAGTAACGCGAGCGTTCGGCGGGTAGCCATGCCTCGCCGACGAGGAGAAGAGCGGAGCTTGAGGGGGAGTACGTCGCGGACTTGGAAGGGTGAGATTTTCCCAAGGACTTCGTCGGAAACGCGGAGAGGAGCCATCAAGTTTTCAGAGAGGATTTCATCTGGCAGCGCGGAGATATTCATGTCGAGCTCGACGGTCACCACAGGAAGGGCATTTGAACATGGAGGCTTAGAAGAACGATGACTGTGCCGGCCTCCTATTCGCACGGTTCGTTTCTTTTTCGGTATTCAGAAAAGCGTTTCCAGTTCCAAATCTCATTTTTTGCCTCCAGGTTACAATCGATTTATTAACAGAGTTTGTCTAGCATTCGCAAGTTCAAGCAAAGGTTCTACACCCCACACAAACCCCCAGTGAGCTAGAAAACTCACTTGGCAGCAAACACGTTCTTCAGTGCAGTCGCAAGGGTTTGAATGTCGCCCCTCTGCCCGTCAACAGCGGTAATTCCCATATGCCTAATTTTATTTAGATAAGTCAGTGTAAGCGAGCGAAGGAAGACGCACCCCAGACGGAAATATTTGTCTAGAATTCACGGTATGAACGAATAGAACACAAGGAAGGAATAGAAGAGACATACCCTTAATCTCAGCATGCAATCCTCCGGCGGCAATGATGCCCATAGCACCAAGTTTCGGTAATACATCCGCCGCAGTCCATCCGTCGGGATAGTAGAGCTGATCATCTCGTGTAAGGATTTGGACGTCCCAAGACAGCGCAAGGACAGACCGCTGTCATCCCTTTCGCCGCAAACGCCGGATCCAGCGCGATCTGCTTGAGGCCCAAGGCGGCAGCGGTATCCCCGATCTGCTTGCTGGCCGCGCGATGCAGCTCAAACCGCTCCTCCAACGACGGCGACTTCTTCGTGATCTGAGAGAGGGACGCATGGTACGCGTAGATCAAGTTCACGGGCGGGGTGGCGAAGTAAGCCGGCTTCCCGCTCTCGTATGCCTTCATGATAGGCAGCCACCTTGGATGAAGTAAATAAAACGAACTAACTTGGTCCGAGCATGCACGTACTTTTTCCAGCTGGCATAGTACGACCCTACAGGCGCGGTACGCGATTCGAACACCTGGGAATCATCCATATATAACTGAATACATACTGACACCGCGGAACGCACCTTGATCGCTCTGGGACTCGCAACAAGGATGCTGAGCCCCGGCGGAACGCCGAGCCCCTTCTGGCTCGCCGTTAACACAACATCGATCCCCCACGCATCCATGCGCAATTCCTCGCTGGCAACAGAGCACACGCCATCCAAAATAACCTGCAGCGCGGGTGACTGTCAGCTTTATACCGCGACCAAGGATATGCGCACCAATGTTTCGGGGGAGACGCGTTTGACGGTTTCCGCTATCGCCTTGGCGTCGGAGAGTACAGCTGAGGAGGGTTAGATACTGAGAATGAAAAGAGGGGGTTCACCAACCAGTCGAGGTGTCTACGTGCGTGAATGTGAGAAGCCGATACTTCTTCGCTTTGAGGGCGGACTCTATGGCATCTTGGCTCACAGCTGCGCCGATTTCGGCCTTGACCTGGTCGACCTTGGCTCCATAGGTCTCGAGACTGAGAAATAAATTTCTAGCGTCGGACCACGGCGAGGACGAAGAGCGCGAGCGCGAGCGTACCACTCGGTAAAGCTATCCCCAAAGTATCCGGTGTGCAGGACGAGCGCATTCTCGCCCGGCTGTATCAAGTTCGCGGCGACCTGCGAATGAACGATTCACGCGTTGTCAGATTGGAAGGCGCCAAAATGTGGTCTAATGACGCGCCTGGTCCCACCCAAGCGTTCCGCTGCCCGAGATCAGGAATGGCTGGCCTTCCGTCGACAGCACGACCTCTCTGCACGCACGCACGCTAAAGTTAGCGACTGACTGCACGCCCAGCGCACGCGACGACTGACCTGGTCATCCGCAGGCAATCGCCAAAGACGGGAATAAAGTCCGGGCTCACATGGGACATGCTGGGGTGGGCATTGGCGTAGAGAACCTTGAATTATTTTCGTTATTTTTGTGAGCGGCGACGCGTCGCGTGTTCCGCTGTTCCTACCTCATCAGCGACTTCAATAGGGCCAGGGATGCTGGAGAGGAACGTTAGGTTGTGCATAGATTAGCCCGATCCAACTTACAGCAGGAGCCTTGTCGCGTCCAGCCAATTAGATATCTGCGAGACGCTCGACACGTTGGATCTTACTTGTGAGGGGCCTGATTTCACCGGACGGTTAACGCGAGCTCGAGGGCGGGATGTAGACACGCACTTGTTTGAACTCGGTGGGGGAGGTCATGGTGCGAGAGAAGGAGCGAGTCGAGGATGGGATGCGATTGAAGGTAGATAGGAAGTGTCTACAGGCTCGGAGGATCATAAACTGCAAGACAGGAGAGCATGTTATCTTCTAAAAAGGAACGCCGCCGGCATCCGTCTGCGGATCCGCCCCCGCCGCCCTTTCGCCGTCCGGACACCCGCGAGAAATCAAGGAAAGAAAGGTATTCATTAATTTACATAGGCCTATACAGTTATCGTACATATTCTTGTTTCATAGATATACCTAGCTGAAAGCCAGCGCCGACCAAGTCACCACAACACCAACAGAAATTGCCGTCGCAGTCTGCGCAACCACCTTGGCCACCCGCCTCGCCCGTTTACGCGGCGGCATCGTCGTGGTCTCCGCAACCACTGGCGAGACCGCAGGAGGTTCAGCGTCATCCGAACGCTTCCGCTTCAGCGACTCGGTCTGGGTGTGTCAGTACAATTGTGGATCTAGGCAATGAGCAACGCACCTGGACCTGGACCTCTGCAGTCAAACTCTTCAAAGCCTCCTTGGTCTCCCGGATCGCCTGGAGCTCCTTGGCCATCTCCTTGCGCGCATTGTCTCGGAGGATCGACATGTCTGCAACGAGCATCATTAGTATTTGCAAAAAAAAATCGAAGTTGCCCGAAAACGCACCAGCAATGATGTCCTCGAGGACCTGTGCACTTGCCTTGGCCTCTTCCAGCGAGGTGGACGCCTCATGAACCGGAGGCATCTCGACCGCAGCCTTCTCCGCTACGTCGTCCATCCGGACCTGCAACGCATCGAGCTGAGCCTGGGCCTGATGACACGCATCCACATTCTCCTCGAGTCTGTCAGACAGAACGTGGTAAAGGTCGTCCACCTCGGTCGTCTTTTCCTCGAGGTCGGAAAACTTGTCGTTCATAACGTGAAGATTATCATTGAAGCGCTGCTTGTACTTGCGTCGATGGGCGTGAAGTTTCGCAACCTCAGCCTGCAAGTGTCAATCAGGGTTCCACAGGAAATCAAGCATCGGGGAATACCTTGACAGTCGCCAACGATGCTTTAAGCTGCGCGGTCTCTGTACTTTCAACGGGCTTATCAGTTTCTTCCTTGTCGCCCTCGGTATTAACCTCCTCATCAGCGTCTTTCTCGACAACCTCTACCACTGGAGTCTCGATAACCGGCGGGATCTCGACCGCGACTGGCTTCTCGACCACGGGCTCGGCGACGGGGGGCGCTGCGATAGAGGGCGAGCTAAAGATTCGGACGGAAGGGAAGGACGACGAGAAAACGGAGGGCGAACGAGAGCGAGGCCACGCCCCGATGACGGTCGGCTCAGCGACGGCCGCGGCATTCACACCACCGACGGGGGGCTCAGCAGGTTCGGGGGAACTAGAGAGATCCATCGGGGAGGTCGACCGCGAATAGCTACTGTCGTCCGAGTTGTCATCATCATTGTCATCTTCCTCGAAGATGTCGTTGCTGTATGCATCGAATCCGACGTTGTAGAACGCGGAGCCAGTGTTAAACGGAGCGTCCTCCAGGGGCCCTGGAGAAAAGACTGGAGAAAAGGCTCTGTACTCTTCCGAGAAGCCAAAGGGCGAGAACCTGGCAGGGAACGACTCAGTGAGCGGTTTCTGAGCACCTTGGGTAGGCATCGACCCGCTAGCGCTGCTGCTGTGCCACGGTGGGCGCCCAGAAGAGGCCTGCGATGGGCCCGAGATTTCCTCGATGTCAGAATCGTGGGAATCAGGCGAGCCATCGTCCGACGAGGGGGAGGCCTCGGGGACATATACACCGTAGCGACCAGAAGGGGAACGCGAGATGGAAGCGGCGGGAACGACGAGGGGCTTAAGGGGGGGCTGGGATCCATACAAGAGGTCGACTCTCGCGACGACGGGGCGGACGAGGCCTTTGTCGGAGCCAACCGACTTGCCAAAGGTGACGACATCGCCCTCTGCGAGGAGAGTGGGCGTCTCCGCAGGGATCTGCTTGCTCACGGCCTCGTCTCTCTTGCGGATATGGCTTCCGTGGTGCGAGTCGAGGTCGATGAGATACAGCTGCTCGACACTAATTAGCACAGCCACTGATGAGCACCATCCACACAGACGTACATGGCCACTGTCGGAGAAAGCCAGCTTGGCATGGTGCCGACTGACCACCGGGCAGTTAAAGAACGCTTTCCCGGGATCGCTGCGGCGCTTATCGCTGTCCGACCCCGGTCGCCGCCCGATGTGCACAACAGGCGAGTCCAACTTGTGGAAGGTCATTGTATGCGCAGCCTCAGTCGCAGACTTCTCGATGTGGAGCTCAAGGCCTATCCAGGAGGGTCAGTGAGAAAAGGGGATGGAGAGAGAGAGACATGAAGCCACCCACCTGTAACTGGGCGCGAATTGAGGATGGGCCTCGGCATCGGCAGCGTTACCCGAGCAGCAGCAGACTTCATCCCCATGAACTGGATACAATCATCGTCGGGCATAGTGGTTAGTAGTAACTGTGCGAGAAGGGGGGAATGGAAAGAGGAGGAGGTGCAATCGTGTGTTGCGGTGTTTATCAACCTGACTCGGCCCGGTCCGTCCGAACGGCGAAGAATATTACTGTGAATATCAAGCTACTCGATCGCTGGTGTCTGAAATCGATCTCATCGCCCGGCCTCGACGCCATTGGGCTGTAATCCCGGCGACCACCTTGCCCATCTCTGTCCATTCAACCTCTCCGCCCCTCCCCGTACCGAGATCTCCTATGTCATAGACATACAGCCTGCCATCGCTCCCTCCCAGAGCAGCATGACGACCATCTTTATTCCATTGTAACTTGTTGATCGCCCGACCAGAACCTACACTCGTCGATACGATGGGCACCTTTCGAACATTAGTTTCTAGCAAAAAAGTACGCGCGCTCACAAGCGAACGCACCTCTGTATCCGTATTCAGGTTCCACAGATCGAATTTCCCCGACCCGTCCACCGTCCCAAACAAAGCCGGATGGTGAGGATGCCACTTGACATCATACACATAGTCGTCCGCCTCGTCAAACGAGTACAAAGGCGAAATCGCATGCGGCGACGTCGACGGTTTCGACAACGACTTGGCTCGCCACAGCTTGACCGTCCAGTCGACCGAGCACGTCAGGAACAGGTCAGAAAAGTCCACCGGTCCAGCCAGCGGGTGGAAATGCAGCCCCATGACGGGCCCAGAGTGGCCCTTGTACACGTCGTACTGGTTCAGCCCCGCCTTCGCGCCCGCCCGGTCATAGCGGTTCGCTTGGTAGACATTACCCTCCTCCGTCCCCACCCAAAACGTCGTCGTCTCGTTATTAGGAAAGTCCAGTGCAGTGATAGCGACCTCTCCCGTCTTGTTGTGTCCTGCATGGATCAGCTCGAGCGTCTCCTACGGGCCTGTAAGCACCAACACCAATTTGCATGTATGAATTCCCGAACCTGAGGCTGCGCCAGCATATCAACAAGCCAACTGCATACCGTACCATCGGTACTACTCGTGATCAGATTATGCGCATTCTGCGTGCCCACCATCTGAATCGCATAAACCGGATGTGTATGTCCAGCCGCAGACAACGGCGTCTTCAGGACAGGCAGATGCTTCGACCGATTATCCCAAAGCAGAATCTGGCCAGAATACGTGCCGCCGAATATCAAGTTTGAGTGGAACGGCGAAAACATGACCGAGAGGACATCAGACTGGGAATGGAACACAAACTCTGGCCGTTCGACAGAGTGCGTGTTCCAAACGGCTACAATACCAGCGGGCTCGTTAAGAGCCGCGTGGTTCTTGTTGTATGATGCGACGGTAAGCTCGGGGAACTGGCGAAACATGAGTTTAGCACGAGCCGGGGATGCAGCGCTTACTTTCGGGGACCAATCAACGTCCGTTATCGAGCGATTCTTTCCGTATCGCTCGTTCCAAAACTCGCAGACCTTCTTAACGCGTTTCCCTTCAGAATCGTCGCTGTCGGAATATGAATGAAAATATGTAGCTCGAGGACAAAACGACGAACCCTCCCGTCTCCGTCCCCTGGGTATAGTCGCTCATGTAGTTGTAATGGTCGTTCAACACCCGATGAAAGATTTTGGTCGAATCGTCAATAAAATCCAGCACCTTGGGGTCGGCCAAGAACACCGCTCGTTCTTCGTCCGTGAGCTCTGTGAATATGCGGTGATGATGAGCTTGCTCATTCGACGGGGAGGATCACCTACCTCGAACCTCCGCCTCAATCTCCTGGTCGAGCTTGGCCGCCTCTTCCTCCAGCGCCTTCTCATACGCTATCCGCTCGGCCTCGACGTTTTGCTGCGAGATGAGCTGCTGCCGTATCTTGTCCTCGTAAGCTTCAGGCTCCTCCGACTCGACTTCCATAGTCTGAATCTCCTTCTCGTACAACGTCCGAGGCTGGCCACATTCGCGTTAGGATGAACAGACACACAAAGACAGCCGGGTAAAACAACCTTTTGCGGAATGTCGAAGAGCTCTTGTTGTATGTCTATTAACAGAGGCGTGTACCGCGGTGTCAATTCACTGTCGGTCGAATTACTCGGATTGCATCGCAATTATAAGCCATCCTCCATACCGGTCATTGAGGGCGTCCATCCCGCCAGTGGGTACACCAAATTGCGGTCGCGGACTAGACCGTATATCCAGCGGCGTATTACTCGCGACACTAACCCGTCCAGAACTCGGGAATTGCTGAACGGAGGGACTGCCCGAGCGGTAGGGCGTGCCGTCGCCACTGCTTGTTGGGCGCAGGAGCTCATCGACGATATTGTTAATGTCGACGCGCTCGTGGTCGCGCGTGGGGAGGGGAAGATCAGAGGCCTGGCTGTAGAATTGAACCGGGATATGTGGAAGGAGCTGGTTAGATGAGGACTGACACCAGAAGTGCGTGGTTTTGTTCTGTTCTTGCGCGCCTCCCGCATCTGCTCCAGCTTCGCCTTCTTCGCCTCGATCTGTTGCCGCCGCTGTTCGCTCATCTTGTAATATTTTCGAGGATGTGTGTGTCGAGTTCAAAGCCAGAAACGCGTTCACGTGTCGGTCCGGATGCCGCTAGCTTTGACCTGTTTGCCATAGCCTTCTGTCTCGATTTCTTCTCGTGTCTGACGCGCCCTCCAGCACGTATCGAGCGCTCCAAGGCCCTTCCTTCGTACGAGAAATTTTAAACCCCCCTTTCGTCAATTGCGGCCGCCACCATTTCTCAGCCACGCGGACCTGGACGCGTCCCAACTTCAAACCAACCTTATCCTTATACTTGTCCTCAATCACCAGAACATGTTGCAGCCCTCCCTGCACCCGCATAGAGTCGCTCCAGGCGTCGGAGTGTACACCACCGGCTTCGTACTGAACACCGCTCAACTCACGGCCATCTCGCTCGCCGTTTGCGACGACACCTTTCGGAAAAACCCAGTCTTCGCCCTCAAGTGGCATATCGAACGGTTCCATTATGAGCTGATACCGCTCGAAGACGGCGACGACACGCCGCATCTATTTGCACTCTCTTTCTTTCCATACACAAAGAACGCGAAAGTCTCCGACGCGCGGTTCAACCGTGCTCGCTCCTTATCTGAACAACAAAAGAATGTGTGGCAGGAGCGGTTTGGACGGCACGCTGGCCTGTCGCTTGATGATATGGAGTTGCATACGATACGGTACCCTACTCACGGAGCCAGTACGTAGTGGCATTCAACTTATCGCCTTGGTCGTTCTAATTCCCATCTCCAGTAGCCAACTTCTTAGAGCAGGAGATAGAGGCCGCGGTTCGCTCGAATAATGAATTCTGGGAATTCATGGTGCAAGTTCCGGTTTCTTCTATTGTACGGTTGCCTTCATATCCGTTGTCTCATGATGTCTCTAACATCTTCCTCAGCATCCACCCGGTCGTTCCTGATTATCTGGAGTCTACGTGTAACGAATTCGACGGGAAGTTCAGCGTGGCGTCTCCCGATTTACGCCTACGAAATCGGGTGCACGCATCTCGCTAATTCTCTGCGGTTCAAATGGAACCTCCACTGGGATTCAACCTTCCCAAGATGTGCGTGGTCTTCATCATGAAGGCTCCTCGCCTCCCACCTGATCACCTCGCAATACTCTAGCCTACCCGCTAATCGAGTCCCAAGCACCTCCGCCAACCCTCATTGACTTGAACGGCCCAACATCAGGATTCATTGCTCTGCAGCTCTGGCGATAAATCCACTCTTCCAACTGGCGTTTATGTACCTCTGTCCCTCCTCCGTTCCCTCAATCGTTCAATCATGCGTCCCAATCCCTGTCGTTCGCATTGAACTGCCACGACTGCGACAGGCTGTCTTCCCCACGTTTTCCGCCCTCGTCACTCTGAAAGGCTTCAAAATTAGACCCTGAGCCAGGAAAGCATAAGCCTGATCGCGGGACTCCGCTGCTGGACACCATCCCGCTTTCGACGGCAAGACACTGGCTCTCAAGCCACTCTTAGACGCGCCGAGGGGAGTGAGGTAGTCGCAGCCTCCGATTGGTGTTCCTCCTTCGAGCATGATATACCTGTAACTTTAAGCTCATACATACGGTACCTATCCTGCGCTTCAAAAGCAAGAATGCGCGTTGTTCTCTGAACGCGGTCCAATGGGCACTCTGCCGAGTTCCAAAAAACGCGTCTAAACGCGGTCACTCGGTTAGATCTCGGCTAGATAAAGTGTATATCTACGCGGTTATCTAGCCCGGCCCGCTACTCGTCTCTCTCGTTCAACCACAACCAGCATGGACACTGCAACAAAGAAACGAATTGGCCAGGTACGCTACTCCCTGCACTCACTAAATTGCGCGACGCCAACACCTCCAGCACTTTGTATTCGGATTCCACGGCGACACCGTCTCTCAAGACATCAAGACCTTGATTCAAGAATTCTTCATCGGAAATGTAATCCTCATGAAGCGCAACGTCGCCGACGCAGCCCAAGTGCGCGCCCTCGTCCACGAGCTGCAGACCCTCGCTCGCGACGCAGGACACGCGAAACCGCTCATGATTGGGATAGACCAGGAGAACGGCCTCGTCTCCGCCTTTACACGCCCCAACGCCGGCACACAATTGTCTGTCTTCTATCCTACATCCACTCCAGAGTCACGTTGACTGGTCAGTATAGTCCCGGCGCAATGACCCTCGCAGCGACCCGCGACCCCGCCCTCGCGGAAGACGTATCCTTCGCAAGCGGGACGGAGCTCAAACTCGCAGGCATAAACTGGGACTACGCCCCCGTCGCCGACGTAAACTCTGACCCCCGCAACCCCGTTATCGGTACGCGTCCGTGTATATCCCTTTACTCCTGCTGAGACTCGCAGGCGTACGCTCCTTCGGCGATGGTGTGTGTCCCCCAAAACTCCATCGTAGCTGAGCGTAACCCCCCCAAGATCCAACACAAGTCGCCACCTTTGCCTGCGCCGTCGCCGCGGGCCTCACCCGCGCCGGCATCGCCCCCTCCGCAAAGCACTTCCCCGGCCACGGCGACACCTCCGTCGACTCCCACCTCGCCCTCCCCCGCATCCTTAAACCCCTCCCCGCCCTCCACGCGACCGAGCTCCCCCCCTTCAAGGCCCTCATCGCACAGCGCGTCGCCTCCATCATGACCGGCCACATGGCCCTCCCCGCCATCACCGGCACCGACGCCCCGTGCTCACTCTCGCGCGCCATCACCACGGACCTCCTGCGCGGCGAGCTCGGCTTCGACGGCGTGGTGGTCACGGACTGTCTCGAGATGGACGCGATCTCGGACAAGGGCCAGGGCGGGCCCGGCGTGGAGGAAGGCGCGGTGCTCGCGCTCGAGGCTGGGGCGGATATTGTCATGATCTGCCACACCATCGCGTGGCAGAGCGGCGCCGTGCTCGCGACCTACGACGCCGTCCAATCCGGCCGCCTAACCCTCGACGAAACGCACATCGACGCGCTCAAAGACGCGTTCGCGGGCACCTGGGCGGACGTCCTCCCTCCCTCCACTTCAACCTACTCCTCCTCCGACAACTTCGCCGCCGAGTGGGCGCGCGCGAAGGAAGCCAGCGCCGCCATAAGCACCAAAGCCTACCGCCTCTCCACCGCCCTCGCCGGCGCCCTCCCCCTCAAACCCCTCGCACGCGGCACCCCAATCGCGCTCTTCACACCCCCGATGGAGAGCCTCAACAAGGCCGTCGACGACGCAGACGGCGTCCTCCGCACCGCGGACGGCAAGCTGCGCAACACCGCCGGGCCCTCCTTCCTCGCCTTTGGCGCCTCCCTCTCAACGCGCGCGTCGTCCTGCACCCACACGGTGTACTCGCAGCACGGCGCGCTAGAAGTGGGGGAGGAGTGCAGCGGCATCATATTTACGCTGCGCAACGCCGACCGCGCGCCGTGGCAGCTCGACGTGCTCGCGCGGCTGGCAGAGAAAGCGAATACGAGGGGGGTGCCGATCATCGTCGTGGGGAGCTGCGCGCCGTACGATTCTGCCCGCGTCACCCAGCACCCGTACGTCGCGTGCTTCGAGTACACGCCCGCCGCGCTCGAGGGTGTCGCGCGCGTCGTGTTTGGGGAGGCGGAGGCGGTGGGGACCGTGCCTGTTACTGTTACTTAGGTTCGAGCGTGGTGAAGAAACAGAAATGGCATATGTATTCAGTCGTCCCTCGCGTGATGAATTGCAGTATGTAGTTACAGTGCAGCGAAACAAAAACATGTGTTGTGTACTTTGTCCGACTCGTCCCTAGGCCTAAACCCCTACTCGCCCCACACCGCCTCGGGGTCAACCTCCCTCGGTCCCTGCACCTGCCTCTCACTCGGCGGTTGGTTGGCAGCCGCCGCCAACCCCGGATGCTCGTCACCGGGAAGGACCACCGCCCCATTCCCATTCCCGTCGACCTCGCTCCGGGTGTAAAAGTACGCGTGAATGAACGCCATGATGAGCGACAGCGGGTGGATTATCGTGAACACCAGCACCGTTATCTGTTGTGAAGAAGTTGCAGTCGATAATCAGTTATAGTGGGGGTAAGGGCGGAGCGCGACGCACGTAGACTGGCTGGGGCTTCGGGCGCAGGGCCCAGATGCTGACGCAGATCCACGTAGCGGCGACGCACCAGACAATGTCGCGTCGGAGGACGATCACGAGCAGGCTGACGAGGTTCGTCCCAAAGACGACACCAAAGCCGGCCCACATGTGTGCGTTGTAGTCCGCGGGGGTGCCGTCGTACAGCGGCGGGGTCGTCAGTCCGAGCGCTATGCTGCAGTGTGCACATTAGATGCGTTCACGAGGAAGGGGAAGGTTACATACAAAAGCGTGAGCGGGAAGACGAGCATGAGCTGGAGCACGAAGAAGAAGCGGAGCGGGGCGTGGATGAGCGCCATGTCGAGGGGGCGCTTGGTGAGGTTGAGGGAGTGGTACGTGAGCAGCGAGATGTTGGAATAGAGCAGCAGGATGACTTGAAGTCCTTCCAAGACTGTCGCGATGATGAACCACTCGAAGACCTGGTATCTATTAGAATAGATTCACGCCTGGGAAGGAAAAGCCCCTACCCATGCGACAGCCCACATCGCCATGAGCCAGTTCGCAAACACAAGCGACAGGCCGACGCCCTTCGTTATCGTCCTCTGTTTTCGCAAGGTTCATTTCGCACAAACTTCGCAATGACGCGCACGAACCTTCGTTTCCGGCTTCCTCGCCAGCACCAGCAACAGGCAGTACCCTATCTGCCCCAAGTACATCGCAGCGACATAAACTGAGATCACAGCAGGCCGAGGCGAGATGGAGGTCGGGTTCAACTTGGATATCGTGCCTGTTTCGAGTGAGTCTACTAGTTCTACAGACACGGGAGGCAAGGTGCGCACGCAGCGAGGGGTTGACGGCTGTGGCGCAGACCAAGACGGACGCGATATTTATGAGGCAGCGAGAGCGGGGTCAATACTTGCAGTCTATATATGAACCGTTCAGTGGCGGCGTTCTCGAGCAGTAGAAAAGTAACGCACCGCACTAGAGCGAGATAGTCGCGCACGGCGGGATGGGACATGTCGATTGGGAGCGAGTCCATTGTGGGGCAGGCAGAGGATAGTCGACGCCAGAAGGACCCTTCAAATTCTTATAGTGCAGCATCGGTGACGTCGCGATAACCCAGCAGCCAAAGCGGTGCTGCTGTTGTGTGTGTCTGTTTCCCATGTCCCTCATCAAGCCCAGTGGCCGCAAGGGCCCCGTCTCTGGAAAAGCAGCAGGCCGCCGCAACGACAACAACCGCGTATACGGCTGCCCCCTCCCCGTCGTATTCTGGTACCCGCCCCCGACCCACGTCCGCTCCGTCCTCGGCTTGCTCGGCCTCACCTTGACAAAAGTAGAAACACCCAACTGCGAGGGCGTATTCGACGACGCGACGCGTTCAGGTATGGGTCTCGAGCAAGAACGACTCGAACATCCTCTGGCGGCGCGGTTTCTTTGGCAAGGGTGATCTGTCGCGTAGCGAGCCCAGCTGGCTCGCGCGCCAGATCAACAGCAGGCGCACGGGCCCGAACCGTGAGTCGCCCGCTCCCGCCATCCACAATACCACACGTTTGACCGCGATCCACAGGCATAACCCCCGAAGAAATGACCGCAAAACGGCGCGCGGAGCGCAAGCAGTTCAAAATTGATCGTGCGCGCGCCATCGCCGCCGTAGCAGCCGAAGCAGAGGCCGTATTCGAGACCGAGGGGCGCGTGGTCGTGCCCGCCCTCTCCGGTCCCGCCATCCCGTCCGCGGCGACGTGGAAACCCGCCCCCGCCCCCGTCGAGACCGATCCCCCAGATTCCCCTGCGACCGAAGCCCCCCTCGACGACGAAGAGCCGCCGGAGGACATCGAGCACCTCCAACTCACCCTACCGGAGGCCTTTTTCCTTCTCTGGAATCTGGACTGCCTCGCCATAACAGATCCTCATACGGTAACCGAACCAATCGCGCGAGTCATATCCAGTATCGAACTGAACATCGTCCATAGAACGAGCTAATGACCATCCAGCAAATATGGATCGCCTTCCAAACGGCCCACCTCGCGCCCCCAGTCTTCCTCCCCCCTAGACCACCAACCCCAGCCCTCCAATTTGATAATCCCTTCCTAATAAACTACATCGTGTACCACCACTTCCGCTCCCTCGGCTGGGTCGTCCGCGGCGGAATCAAGTTCTGCGTCGACTACATGCTGTACAAGCGCGGCCCCGTCTTCAATCACGCAGAGTACAAAACCCTCCCCTTTCTTTTGTTAATACATGCTCAAGGCATGGTCGCTAGGTTCTCCGTTGTCGTCTGCCCCGTGTACGAAGATCCAGCGGACCAAGAAGCGTCCTCGGTTGATCTCCACCACGCGTCGCCCTTCGCGTGGTCGTGGTTGAGCACGATGAATCGCGTGAACAGCCAAGTTTACAAGGTCCGCGCGTTCGAACGCTCTACCCACCCCAAGTCTAATGTTCCCGACAGACTCTAATTTTGGCCTACGTTACGATCCCAGCCCGCTCACGCATATCTCCCGACGTCCTCAACTCTCCCGCTTGCCTCCAGTACTATTCCGTGCGGGAGGTCACAGTCCGACGGTTCATCCCCGCTCGCATGCGAGACTGAGAAAGGGCGGCAGTGAAAAAATTCATATCTTGACACATATATCTAGGCAGCAACGATACATTGTATGTTATGTACACCAACCACTCCCCGTCTTGTTCCCAATTACATGGGTGTAAACCACAATGCATGATGATTTCAGAGCGAGAATGCGATGATGAGGAGTCGAATAAAGATAGTTACGGTGAATGTTGTTGATGATGGCTCCGGGAGAGAAAGAAGAGATTGAAAACGTTAGATGGATGTTGGGGGCGGGAAATATAACCTGGATCGAAAAATGGCGGCCGGCTTCATATTGCACCTTTGATGAGCACCTTGCGGTATTTTGTTTCGAACGCCTGGTTCAGCTGGGTGCCCGCAGGCTTGCAGTCCAGCGTCTTCTCTCCGTCAGGGCTGCCTGGATTCGTGAAGTAGGCCGCAGAGTGTTCGGCGAGGAATTCACGCGCTTGTTCAGCGTTGTCAAAGGCTAGCTCTTGCTGGACGAAGGAGAGCGGTATCGATTTATATCTGTGACAAAAGAAACTCGTTATTACGAGGAGGGCTGAACAAGTTGGACACTGACGCTTTGGTAATGACCATGAGTGCCTTTGCTCGCTCGCGGGCAACGAAATGATCCATGATGTACCCGCCCATGTTTGGGGACGACGTATACAATGCAAACAGGGCATGGTAATTTCCCATCGCCAGCGCCCGCTGCACGCCAAGAGCATGCTGCACCGCAGGGTCCGCCTTCTGTTTAGGTGTTAGCTGACCTACATATAGCGTCAACTCTGCGAGATTGCATCAGCAGCGGACTCTAGAGGTAGCCTGCGCACAGACCAGATCTATTGCGACCGTGCAGGAGCATAAGAATGCGATATGCGGTGAACTCTTCCACTCTGCCAGGAATTCCGAGATCATACAGGATCTTCAACGTCGCCTGGCACTGGTTGTATTCCACCATATCTCCCTACGTCGTCCCAATGAAGATCGTAAAGTGTTCAGAGGAAAATGGCGCATACGCATTCTAATGCAATCCGCCCGTGAATCTCATACACCTGAACCGTAAACTCGTTCTTGATGCGCTGTACCTGCGGAACCGCAAACGACCTGATGCCAATGCAATATCGACAAGAGCAGCGAGACGACGCACTGTAAGATCCTGGCGAAGACTTTTGAATTGACTACATATCCAGTTGTACGGTGTCTTTTCACGAAACCGATTCTTGAGCTCAAGGAGCGTTTGTTGGAGTATAGGATATGGTCGGATTTGTTCGGGTTTCGGTTCCTGCGTGGATTCAAAACGGCGTTCATGTCGAAAAGCGCAAGCACATACCGTTGTTAGCCGCAGGTAATCCTTGAATATCTCCTTCGATGTTCCCACAATCGTATGCCGGTCCCAGTCCATGACATTCTGCGATCACGCTCAGCCAACTGGCGACACCAAAGCTCAAAAGCACGCACTGGATCCGCATCCGGATCTTCCGACTGCCCAAAGGGCGACGCAGATCGGGAGCCATTGAACAGATAAGAAGTCGAATAATTCGCCTTTAGAGAAGCCTGACCGCCCACACGCGACTTTTCCCGTTCAATCTCGTGTTCCCGCTGGAATCGCTGGGCGCGTTTGTCTAGCGCGGCGCGGTCGTTGGGGTCCAGCGCGGGAGCCGGGTTGTTCTTCATCGCTTTCTTCACCTTCTTGGACACGGGCGAGTTGTCATGGCTAGATTCGCGATTCAGAGGGCTGATTCAACGCAGGTCGTACGACGAACTTTTTGCGCTTGAGGTTGGCGTTGAATTGGGGCGGTGGTTGGGGTAGGAGAGCTTTGAGATGAATGCCCGCCCAGTCGGTCGTCCAGAGTGTATGAGCCGCGAAAGCGTCAGCGATCACCTGTCTTAGTTCAGCCTGAGCTTCTGTCCTGTTGGTATCCGTCATTTGGCCCAAGCACTTGGCGACCCAGTCCCTGAGAAAGGGAGTTGAGGTACAGCGGGTATATAGGAACGAGCTCCGCACTTGAGTTGAGGCGGCCATGAATCGGCAGACATATCGTTGCGTGAGGTAGATGAGAGTTCGGAATCAAAAGACAGTTCGAGTTTTAGGCAGACAAAACCAAACAATAAGAAGAGTTTTATGGACGAAATTATATTGCTACTTATGCGCGTATGAACAAGGGAAAGTCCTTTCTCCCCCAGGGCTCCGTGTTCTTTATGTCCCTCACATTCTAATGCGTTTTATCTACTGGAGGGTCATATACTGCAACGGTGTTAGTGTGCAATTAATTGCCGTTGGGTGGTTCAACGCACTGAGTTTCCTGTTCTTGAGGGGAGTCCATTTGAACCGCTTGACGTAGAGGCTGATGAGCGTGAGCGCCGAGAACAAGATGACCGCCTTGATGCCGTTCTTTTTCCGCTCGTCGTGTTCGGGTTCGGCGGCCCAGCTCAGGAACGTCACAACATCCTTGGCCATTTGAGACGCCGTGGCGGGAGTTCCTACTGGAATTCGGTCAAAAGCCATCGCTTGAAGGATTACGAGGAAACTTGCCATCCTCAAAGTCAACGAGACCATCATACAAGACACGGGCCATGCCGATAGCGCCGCCAGGGAAGAAAGGGTTGTAACTCATCCCCTCGCGAATCTCCACACCAGCCGGAGGAGGATCGACATAGCCAGTGATGATGGAGTAGACGTAGTCCTAAGTGGCGCGGGGTGTAAGTATCGGAAAGGAAACACGTTCGAATGATGAACATACAGCACCACCGTGGCGGGCCTTGACGATCAAACTCAAATCAGGCGGCAACGAGCCAGCATTTCCGGCTCTGGCGGCGGACTCGTTGGCGTAGGGGATTGGGCATGTAGTCGGCGAGCTTTCCCGGCCGCATGAACATTTCTCCCTCATCGTCGGGGACCGTCCTGATACTCGACTTCCTCGGCCATGGCCTTGACTTCGTCGACGGTATGGGAGACGCCGACCAAGTTACGCCAGGCAATGCGGTCGAGGGAGTGGCAGGCCGCACAGACCTCGCGGTATACTTGATAACCTCTTCGGATGCTGGGAGAGAAACACTGAATACGGGGTTGCCACGAAGGTCGACAAGGAAGCTACCTGTCGTGGTCAAAGGTGTCGATGATGCCCTTGTGCGACCAGGGATAGGCAGGAGGGTGCAGCCCCTCGTCGCTGGCGTGGCTGGCGTGGACCTCGGAGAGGAACGGGAGAGAGCCATAGAGGTGGGTGTACCAGGCTACCGAACCAGCAGTGAAGAGTGATACCGACACGAGGGTCAGACGGGAGTTGAAAAACGACTATCGCAGCAGATGAGATCCCATGGGACAGATTGCGAAGGAATAGCGCACCTCGAACGCGGAAGACGACGCGGTGGACGCATTTCGGACCTGATACACGGCTAAGTTGAGATTGAAGTGGAGGAAGCGGGAGAGATTACTGCGAGGCCTCGGGAGAGGGCGAATGCATTTTTCTGACGGAACGCGGGTAAGGAGGCGCCTTTCCTCAGCGCGCCTGCACCCAACTGCCTCGACAGCATTTTGTGGTTTGAGCGGAGGTTTTGTGACTGAGTGACCCGATACCCCGACTTTGGCCGTCCAATCACTTGGGTTGCATCCGTAACAAAAAATCGATAGTCGTATACAAGGTAGTACGCTCATGTATGATTAGAAGAGAAAAATAATATCCATCCATAGTCCGTCTCAGAAGAGGCACTCGCAGAGCTCTGTGGTTTTTGGGTCAGTACTGCAATAATTGCACTCGAAGGGCGACCAACCTTCGGCGCAGCAACACAGACAGATGCCCGCTAAACATGCCATGCACCCTCCGTTACTGGACTGTTGTTGTGCGGGCTGTTGGCTGCAGCGCACACACATCAGTGCACGCAACTACCACAAAAGAAACATTAGCTTACACATAAATCGTCTGGGGCTGCGGGTTGGGCTGGTAGCCCTGCTGCGGGTATCCCTGCTGAGGATACTGAGGCTGGCCCTGGTACCCGCCCTGCTGGTACGAGTTCTGCGGTTGCTGGATGTGCATCGTGTCAGTTCCGGTGACGCCACAAGCGTCGGGCGACCACCACGAACCTGGGGGTAATAGCCGCCCTGCCCCTGCATTTGTTGAGGTGCACCTGGATTTACACCAGGATTATGACGCTCGTTTAGCGCTCGTGGCGTGACATACCCTGAGGAGGGTAATATTGGGCCTGGGGACCCTTGTTGTTGTTGTAATAATCGTTAGCAGCCATTGAGGAAGAGTAGACGGCGGGTGTGTGTGAGGGGGAGAGTGTGGGTTATGCGCTGAGGCCTCGTCTGAGTTGGTGAGCAAGGTCTTTAAAGAGAGGCAGAGCAACTTGCGCAGCCAACCGATCTTCCCACGGGGCCCAACTGTTCCGTCTCCGCTCGGCCTCGTTCCCGGAGGCAGCGTAGAGCAGTGCTGTATGCGCAGCTGGCCGAAGCCAGGCATAAAATCAATTAACACAGAACGAAGTGGTACTAAGTAATAGCGATTATAGACAAGAACGAAGTGTTTATGGTCCAATATAATGATATTTAGGTCATCGCAGGAGATCAGGGCTGCAAGGACGAGAACATCCTGGCCCCTTGGCGAAGGAAGGCCTGCGTTAGTCGTGTTTGAGCTTGAGTGAGAAGACACGATGAGCGAGACGTGTTCACAGCGCGAGAAAGGGTACAAACGAGCTGCAACGTATTGGTGATGAGGGAGAACATCGAATGTGTTGGTCCGTGCTTGCGCCAGAGTGGTGCCTTGCTCAGCGAGGCCGGAAGAGTCGGGCCTGAGTCGGAAAGAAAAGTGAGATACAGGGTAGGGAAGCAGGTGACTGTCCGGACATGGCGGTGACTCGCCTGCTTATCCTCACAAGAGTGACACCCAACTGGAAACGGCCGCGCCAGCGGATGCTGACGTCCGGGAAAAGGAAGAAAAGGCCCATATTGCCGTTCTGGTCTTCCAGGTGGTCCACAGTTGATACTAGGCTGCCGTATAAAACGGGCGGGGGTGCCCCGTGTCTATATCCTGTCGTCGAGGATCCCATGTCCAGAGGGGTGAGTCCATTCTCGGTGAACAGTGACAAGTGCGCGATAAGAAAGGGCAGCTCTTCTTGCCTTGAAAAGGATTATCAGTCTGGTTCTGGAGCCCTCCAAGAAAGGCATGCATACGGAACAATCGGGTTCCCGGTCGAGTCGCGCACCGTCAACTGGACAACCATGGGCGGAGTTAAAGGCAGTCTGGAGAGGTTGGAATAACCGAATTCAGCCGTCTTTTGGGGATTCTGAACGACGTTGAGCTGGTAAGATCTGACATACCGTCAGTTCAGTACAGGTACAAAAAGAGGATATGCATACCGGTTTCGCGGGTCGGTCAGGAGAGAGGAGACCTGAAGACGAGGATTGGAGCGTAGTTGAGCACGGTGTGTCGGATACTCGATGATGGAATTATGGCTGGAAGGTGTGCTGCGGCTCGACGTAGACCCGTTTGAGGAAAAGACGGCAGAGGCCGACGTTTGCGGCGACGATTGTCCACTGCTCGCCTCAAGGGTGTCCGCGGAGCCACTAGATAGCGGGGAGGATAGCGAGTTTATCCGCGGGGAAGATGTGGTCGTAAAATTTAAACGAATGTGAGGTCTAGAGGATTGCACATGATGCAAATTCCTCATTTTCGTGTCAGAATTCATAAAAGAAGTCGGAAAAGGAGATAACTGATGAGCAGTGAGGTCAGAAAAATCGCAGACAAAAGAAAACCCGTAGCCGACCTTGGAATCGCTACCGGATCGAGCACGGCGCCGAGGAGGAGATCCACGCCGTCTCACACCCGCTGCGAAAGAGTCAGTCGGCATTGCTTGACCACCGCGCGCACCGGCGCAGACTGCGAGCGGTTTTCAGCAACAAGAGCAGGACTGGGAACCGACATGAATGTCAGTAAGGATCATTTATAGGTGGAGGATTGCGGCGACGCAACCGCGCAAAAGTCAGCGTGGATTCTGGAAGATGCGGAATCACCGCCCTCGATGTGTGTACGTTGGCCGCCAGATCCATGGGAGAAGTGTGCTCAGATCATACCAGTCAACAGTTCGGGCAAAGGCGAGGTTTGAAATAGGCTTGCTGTCTTAATGAGGCGAGAAGAGATCCAGAGTAAGGGGAGGAGGAATTATGTCTAAAATACAGCCCGGCAGTGATCAAACGTTCTTTTTCACATAACTCCAAATTCCTGCCACGCCTGACATGAATGTTGCCGCCGCGAGCGCAGGTTTTACGCCAGCTGATGCAGTTAAATATCAGGACAACTGGGACAAAAGCCAGGAATGGCAAAATTCGCACCGGTCGATTTGTATAGTGCGCCGGTAATTCCTCCCGCACCCATGCTACCGAGAATATCGTGTTTGCCGCGGAAAGCATCGATCGAGGAATTAACCCCATTGTATACGAGGGCTGTAAAAGTCGGAAGAATCAAAAAAACAACGTCGACGATCGAATAACAAAAAAGTCTACGGACCGAGAACGCCAGCCGAGTTTCCAATGAAAGTCCCTCTCCGAGTCACGGAATTGAGGACGCTGTTTATCCGTAGGCGGGTGTTTGACACCGCCAGTGGCCTGGTAGCGCCCTCACGTACGCCCCATGCCCCGCCAAGTGCCAGCCCTTGGAGAAACGGTTGAGCATGTGATGCCAGAGAACAATAAGAGCGACTAAAGATGGGACGTCCCCGGGATGAGAGATAAGGTGAGAGGGGCGTAAGCGAGACCGGGAGCACGCCATGGATCGAAAGCGGTAATTTGAAAGAGATCCAAACGCACCACTGAGATACATGGTGCCCGTTCCGTAGCAAAGATCATCACTCCAGCCCCGGGAGGGGATTGCGGTATGGGCCCCAGGAAGATCGCTTGTTTTGTCATCCTCCAGCAGCAGATAGTCCAATTTGTCACCGAGGTCGGCGAGGGGATGCAGCTTGGCGGGATCGTATGCGCCCATTAGAAGCTCTGAAGCGGTAGCTACATGGTCGAAGCCAGTGGAAGACGGCTCAGAGCGCGAGAAGGTGGCGGAGCGCAGATAGTCTGTCGGATTTGAGGACGAGGAGGAGGAGGCGGGCTGAGCCTGGGTCTCGTTTTTGGGTGCCATTTGGGAGGAGGAGAGAAAATTGACCGGGCTTATTACCAAAGCAAATGATCGGGCTGCCGTTGACGGCGACGTCGCCTTCCGAATCGGTTTCTCATGTTCAAATCAATAGCTCGTCTGGCACCAGTCTATCCGGCACAGGACTGTACCCAGGATCGTGGCTCTACCATCCTACTCGAGGACGATGGGCAACTTCTACCACCCCCCATTCCACCGCGGCGGATCCTGCTGAAGCCGAAGCCCTCAAATGTCTCGAAGACGGCACTTCGAAGCTCGAAGAGGGCGATGTCCTGGCTGCGAGAGATCTGTGCGCTTGTCTGCCTTCTCTCGTCCCGCCGTACTCATTCGCGGGTCCGCTTCAAGCTACAAACGAAGCGTGGAGATCCGGCGGAACGCAAGCTCTCTGTTTAACCTGGGCGTAACACACTATCACCTGAGTATGTTCTTGACAATGCCGCCCGCCCCCACTGTTCCTGACGTGGGTCAGAGGAGTTCGACGAAGCAATCTCGTCCTGGCAGGCATCTATCGTCCTGCAGCCATCAAGTCCGGACGCCCACACAAGTCTGCACACCACCCTCTTTCGAAGAATGATAAAGGTTTACAAATTCCCTAGACCTCGCCTCTGCGTATATCATGTCACCCGTTGCCCGGCCAGACCTCGCTTTGAAACACCTTAGGCAAAGTTGCCTCCCACACAATACAAGTCACGTATTTATTTTGAGTCACTTTAGCATCGCTGCCACGCTCTCTCCGGACGATCCTGAGATCGCATTCAACCTTGCTGCCGTCCTCGAAGCCAGTAAGCTTGTGCCTTATTGTCGCTATAATTGCCCGAATTATCTTTCAAGCGGGGAATCTGGAAGAAGCATTGGAGCAGTATCAACGCAGCAAAGATCGCGGCGTCGAGGTGAGTATTTACCTCAATGGAGCTCGCCACTCAATTCATAATACCCCCAGCGTGCCGCCGTTCATGTCCGCAATGTTGGGGCAAAAATACTGGGCCGAAGGATGAAAGAGGAAGCAGAAAAGTCCTCATCAGAGCCCTGATGTCCGGGTTTCATTCGCGGTAATTGGATTAGCCAGGCGCTGGCGTTATTGTATTTTCACTGCTACATATAATACACCGATCGTTCACAAGCCGTCGTCTTACATTTACAGGCTCGCCGAATCCTCTACGGTTGAATACTTGGCCCCCGACGACGGTTCGGAATTCACGGACGCGGGCTCGGTGTCTTTTTTCTGCGCCCGAGGCTGCGCGGAAAGCGCTTCCCATCTGTTTACGCTGCTGCGCGTCGGCGCAGTGCCAGTGCCGCCAGGCCCAGCGTGATAGATGCTATGACCACCACGGCCGCGACCACGAGCCCCTCGGGAAGACCCACCTCGAGAATAAGGTGAGCCAGGTGCCGAGTGCCACTGAGAGACGGCAGGACCCACTGATGGAGGGGCGTCGCGTAAACGGCAAAGGATGGCGCCAAGACTGGTATGTGAATACACAACCTCCTGCTCCGAAGGCTGTAGATACATTATCCGGTTGTACCCTTCCTCTTCAGATGGCGCTCGGTATTGTGAAGAGAACCGATCTAAAATGGAGAGCGCGTCTTCCGGGTTCTTGATTGTCGGATGCTCTGTTCCTAGAAACGGGCGGGGTTCATGAGAATGGTAGGAGCTGGTCATTTGAGTCAACCTACGCGTTTGAAGTCGGGAGGCACAGACCTGCGCACGACAGAAGTGAACAATCAGAATGGGCACAACAGACTACTCAGTTAGCCTTACATCTTTGGGGGTATCGAACACCTGAAATGGCCAGTCAGAACCAATTTTTTTGAACAAAAGCTGGGGCTTACGAGAATCCAGACCAAAGTGCCGGGAAATTCGCG